>PVJH01004049.1:0-131539 GCA_004026705.1 Nesogale talazaci
GCAGATGGCGATGTGTAGAAAGGGAAGGGGGCACTAAACCATCAAAGGGGAACATATTGTTTATATCTCCACAGGGAAAGAGGGACCAAACTTAAACCCAGAGACCCAGCATGTGAATGCAGCACGACAGCATGGAGTGGAGAACCAGTGGAGGGACCTGAGAACACAACCCCAACCCCAACTATAGGGGCAGCCACCTCTCTACCAGAGGAAGATGCCTTGGAGGCCAGCACTGAAGCTGAAGCTTGGGGTGTGAGATAAACCTGAACAGAGCACATGAGAACAAATGAAAGGGGAGGAAGAGAGAATGACGTGCATCCTGGCCCACCGAGCCTTCAGGGCAATAATCTCACTCAGAACAGCTACTGCACAAAGAGGACTGCACAGCCAGCCCCATTAAGAAATACGGCTACCCTCACAAACCCAAGGCCCATTGGGGCCAGGAAGAAGAAGTGGGGTCAAGATTATACCCTGTTGGACATAACCACACCAATGCAAAGCACTGAGTGTGCAACAGAGCGTAGAGTCACAGATGGAGTGAAAGGATATACTTTGGGGCCAGGGTATTGGCACCCCATCCAACTCAACTAGGGGTCACTCTAGGAGGTCAACAACAGACCTTGCACTTTATACAGGTTCTTATATTGCTATTATTTTTATTATTCTGTTACATATTTTACAGTACATTGAGGGGGTTTCTTGCGGTTGTTATCATTATTTTATTTGCTTAAGTTGCTCCATTTTAGGAGACCTTTCCTGTACATATTGCTACCTCTACAGGTCTATCTAGACAAGATAGACTGGACAAAGAGGTTGGAGGTAAAAATGACAAGTCTGATGGCTCTAGGGTAGGGGACATTGAAGAGGGGGAGGAGAGGGAAAGGCAGTGATGTTGACCAGTCCAGGAAAAAGGGAATAACAATTGATACAAATGCAGGGACAAGGTGGGTGAGAGAAGGACAATAGGGATTGATTAAGACTAATGTAACAAAGAAAAAATACTGAAACCCAAAGGGAGAGTGAGCATGATAGTGGGACAAGAGGGTAGCAAATGGAAATAGAGGAAGGAACTGGGGGATAATGAACATTTATAGAGGTTCAAATACAGGGATGTACATCGTGGCTTATATTTATAAGTGAGGATGGGGAAAGATATTAATGTGTATACTTATAGGGTTAGTAGTAGGACAACAGATGGGCATTGGACCTCCACTCAAGTATCTCCTTGGTTCAAGAACACTTTGTTCTATTAAATTGGCATTCCAAAATGCTCACCTTTCCGATATGATCACTGAAGACAAATGTGTGCATAAGCAAAGGTGGTGAAGAAGCTGATGGTGCCCGGCTATCAAAAGATGGAGCGTCTGGGGACTTAAAGGCTTGAAAGTAAACAAGCAGCCATCTAGCTCAGAAGCAACAAAGCCCACTAGCATGTGGAATCATGAGGTGTCAAAGGGATGAGATATCAGGCTTCAAGAACTCAAAAGCATAACTTTGCATGCTCACTTTCCTGTATGATCCCCGAGGACAAATGTGTGCATATGCAAATGTGGTGAAGAAAGCTGATGGTGCCCGGCTACCAAAAGATATAGCGTCTGGGGACTTAAAGGCTTGAGTAAACAAGCGGCCATTTAGCTCATAAGCAATAAAGCCCACACGGAAGAAGCACACCAGCTATGTGATCATGAGGTGGTGAAGGTATCCGGTGTCAGGCATCAATGAGCTAAAATTATATTATTATTAATGAGGGGAAGTACAGATTGGGGACCCAAAGCCCATCAATAGGTGAGGTGACATCTTTTGCAGAGGGATTACAAGGAGGAGATGAGTCAGTTAAGATACAGGGTAGGAGCTATGAAACATGCAGTCTTCCTCTAGTTCCCATGCTGCCCCCACCCACTATCATGACCCCAATTCTACCACATAAATCCAGCTAGACCAGGAGATTTACAGTGAAGTTGGAAACATGGGAAACTTAGGATAGATGATCCATCAAGACTAGTGATGGGAGTGGTAATACCAGGAAGGTGGAGGGATGGAGGAATGGAGAGGGAGAGCCAACTTCAGGGATCTACACGTAGCCTCCTCTTTGGGGCATGGACAACAGGGAAGTGAGTGTTGGGACACATTGTACAGTGTACAGGATGAAAAAATAATTTGTAAATTATTAAGGATTCAAGGGGAAGAGGGGGAGGAAGGGTAATATAGGGAGCAGATAATGGGGGCTTGGAGGGAAGGAGAATGTTTTGAGAGTGATGATGGCAATGGGTGTGTAAAAGTGGCTTGCATACAACTGATGTTGTTAGGGATTGTGATGGGAATTGTAGGGGCCCCCCAATAAAATGATTAATTTATTTAAAAAGGTGGGGGAAGGGAAAGGGGAGGGTTTTTTTTTAAAGGAGCTTGTATCAAGGGCTCAAGTGGAAAATATTGGGAAATGTATGTGGAAATATGTGTGCAAATGTGCTTGATACAAATGATGTACTGAATGTTGTAGCAGCTGTAAGAGCCCCCAATAAAATTTAAAAAATGAAAAAGAAAAAGAAAAAAAAAGTAAGAACAACTGAAAAAAAATGTTTATTCCATTTTTGGCGGAAAGTTGACTCATGTGCTTGTCACTGATGCTTTGTAGCAGGGATAGATTTCATTTCATCTTGTCCATGCAGTAATGTTGCCTCTTGTTACTCCTTCACCATGCATACAAAAGTCAAATGTCCTAAAAAAGATGCAGGTTCAATTCAATAAGAATGAGAACTCGTCTATGTTACATCTAGAAAGTTAAATGTGTCTGGTTTCTATTGCAGTCTTTCAGCCTAATTAGCCACTTGGACTTGTTTTTGTTTTGTATGTGGCATCTCTACTCACAAAGTCTTTCCAGGACTTATCTCTTCCTAAAAGAAGGCAGATACTTCAATGTTCAGCAAAAGACACTGTCTGCTCTGCACGTGGCGCAGCATCTCCTGTACTGAACTAAGCCTTCAAAGGGTCTCCACATCACGGGCCTCTCTGAGATTGGAGGAAACAGCTAGACGATTTCCCTTTCTTTTTAATATTGTAGAAAGATTGTGACAATAGCTAAAAACTCTCGCCGCCATCGAGTCAACACTGACATAATGTCACGCCTTGTGGGTTTCTGTGTTCAGGAGTAGAAACCTCAGAAAGCTCTGGCAGAGCTGGAGGTGGTTTCAAACTGTCAAGGATGAGGATCACTGCCCAACACCTAACCACTGCACCACCAGGGCTCCTATGGCAATAGATAAAGATAACTGTATGATGGCTGCGAGATGAGAACAGACAAGAGCTGACTTAACACCATGTGGAAGCTGGGGGATCTATTCACCTGGAATGCTTGCTCACTTTACTTTAGTTTAAGGTCAGCCTTTTGAAGCCACCAGCTGCTCCCTGAGAGAAAGACAAGGCTTTCTACTCCTGTGAGGAGTTACAGTCTGAAAAACCCACAAGAGGCATTTCTGTAGGGTCACTATGAGTGGGCAGGGGGTTTGGAAGTTTCCTTTTACTTTTATTTTAGACAATTGCTCTGCTGCAGTCTCATTTCCTTTCTGGTGTTGTTTCGTCCTCCACCGCTCCCTCCTGCCCCTCTTCCCTTCTTCCCTCCTGTGTTTCCTCCCTCCCTCCCTCCCTTTCTTCGTAATCCGTTCTCAGTGCCCAGCTTTCATATGCCTATGAAAGAATTGAGAATACTGGCTTTGGGCTCATTTTCCTTCTCCAAATTATATCCCTGCTTTTCAGCATTAAAAAAATTATTTTAATTGGGGCTCAAACTATTTTTATCATGATCCATACATACATCCAAGATATGTCAAGTATATGTGTATATTTGTTGCCTTCATCAGTCTCAACACATTTGCTGTTTAATTAAGCCCTTGGTATCAGCTCCTCATTTCCCCCCTCCCTATTCCTCCTCCCTCATGAATCCTTGATAATTTATAAATTATTATTATTATTTTCTCATATCTTACACTGTCTGATGTCTCCCTTAACCCAATTTTCTGTTGTCCATACCCCAGGGAGGAGATTATACGTAGATCCTTATAATCAGTTCCCCCTTTCGACCCCACCTTCCTTCCACCCTCTTGGTATTAACACTCTCACCACTGGTCCTAGAGGGATCATCTATCTTGGATTCTTCATGTTTCTGAGTCCTATCTATACCAGTGTACATCCTCTGGTCTAACCAGATTTGTAACGTAGAATTGGGATCATGATAATGGAGGTCGAGGAACATTGAAGTACTAGAGGAAACCTGTATGCTTCATCATTGCAACACTACACCTTGACTGGCTCATCTCCTCCTCAGGTCCCTCCTGTAAGGGGATGTCTAGTTACCTACAGATGGATTTTGGGTCCTCAATCTGTATTCCCCTCATTGACAATGATATAATTTTTAGTTCTTCGATGCCTGATATCTGATCCCTTTGACACCTCATGGTCATACAGACTGGTGTGCTCTTCCCATGTGGGCTTTTTGCTTCTGAGTTGGATGGCTGCTTGTTTATCTTCAAGTCTTAAGATTCCAGACACTATATCTCTTTATAGCCAGTCACCATCATATTTCTTTACCACATATACTTATGCACACACTATCTTCAGCAATAATATCCAGAAGGTGGGCACACAATAATATGATTTTTTTGTTCTTTGATGCCTCATATCTGATCCCTTCAACACCTTGTGGTCACACAGGCTGGTGTGCTTCTTCCATGTGGACTCTGTTGCTTCTGAGCTAGATAGCTGCTTGTTTATCTTCAAACTTTTAAGACCCCAGACACTATATATCTTTAGAGTCAGAAACCATCAGCTTTTTCAACACATTTTCTTATGCGCACATTTGTATCTCTACAGGTTTATCTAGATAAGATAGACTGGGCAATCTGGAGGAGAAAACAAAGGGGCCAATGGTTCTGGGGGGAGGTGGGGGAGGGGGAAATGGGGGAAAGTAGGTGGTGATGCCCAACCCAGGGACAAGGGAACAACAAGTGATCCAAAATCAGTGGCAAGGAGGATGTGAGAGGCCTGTTAGTGATTGATCAAGGGTAATGTAGCCGAGACACATTTCTGAAACCTAAATGAAGGCTGACCGTGATAGTGGGACAAGAGGAAAGTAAAAGGAAATAGAGGAAAGAAATAGGAGACAAAGGACTTTTCAGCATTCTAGAGACTTTTTGTGTTACGGACTTGCCCAGTGCAATGCTTCCAAGAGCATGCATAATGATCTAAGAAAGATGCAATCCTTGACCACTCCAATCTTTTCTCCATTTATCATGATGTCACCTATTGTGTCGTTGTGAGACTGTTGGCCCATACCACAGACAAAAATCATTGATCTCTGTGAGCATGTGCTTCAGGTATTCTTCACTTTCAATAAGAAAGCTTGTGTCTTCAGCAGATTGTAGGTTGTTAATAAACCTTACTTCAATTTGAGGAAATTTGCACACTTCTTCTAACTCCAGTCATTCTATGATGATTTACTTAGCAGACAGATTAAACAAGTATGTGAGATGACACAACCCTGGCACACACCTCTTTTTTAACTTTAAACCATGCAGTATTCCCTTGTTCTGTTGGACAACTGCCTCTTGATAAATATACAAATTCTGCAAGAGCACAATGAATTGTTCTAGAATTCCCATTATCATCCAAGTCATTCATAGTTTTTTATGATCCACATCGTTGAATGTCTTGGTATAGTCAATAAAGCACAAGGAAACATCTTTCTGATATTCTCTATTTTCAGATAAGATCTATCTGACATCAGCAATGACATTTCTTGTTCCAAGTCCTGTTCCAAGTCCTTGTTCCAGAAATCTCTGTCATCTTTCTGTCAATATACTCTTACAACCATTGCTAGATGATCTTCAGCAAAATTTTATTTGCACATGATATTAATGATATTGTTCTATAATTTTTACATTCTGTTGGATTATTTTTCTTTGGAATGAGTACAATTTACTATAATTGCCCTTTATTCTTTTTCTATTTGGTCTTCCTCTGCTTATTTCACATAGGCTTGATTATCAAAAATATCTATTCCTCTTTGTAAGCCTATTCATGTATTTTAATAATAGTGGCCTCATAACTATTTGTTCCTTGGTATTTCACTAATTTCACTCAGCATAATATTCTCCAGATTGATACATGAGGTGGCATGTGTATTAGTCTGGGTAGACTAGAGAAACAAATTCATAAGCACACACATGGACATAAGGGAAAGGTTTATATACAAGAGGAATGGAACACTGAGAAAACATCCCAACCCAGTCCAGTTCAAAGTCGTAAGTCTGATACTAGCCCATATGTCTGATACCAGTCTATAAAGTCTCCTTCCGACTGATGAAGTCACAGGCCAGTGGGCGCAATGTCCCTACTCTGGCAGGGGTCCCCTCATGGCTCCTAGTTTCCAGGGCTCAGGGTCCATTAGCAGCATTCATTGGTGATAGAACCATCTCAGCACTGGAAAGGGTCTCTCTGTGGATTTTCCGGCTTAAGAGATCTGGTTCCATCAGGGTAAGGCTGTGTGGCTTTTCTGCCAGCTCCTCCAGTTCCCTCAGATGCTTCCCTCTTGTCTTGTCAGTCCAGCGACTCCTAACAACAGGGAAAAATGGTTTCTCATCTTCACGAGGGAAATACCCAGTGAGACTTCCCAGAATTCTCAGGAGAAAATCATGTCCACAGAAAGGCCTCATTGGCTACTCAATGGCTATCTCCAGACTGACAGGATAGATGCCACCCCTACATCTCAATCATGAAATTGACATAGCTATATGACCGCCATAGCATGTTTAGCAGATTCCTTATTAGTGTTTATCTATGCATAGAATTTCATCATATGTATGCACATTTATACTTTCATCTTCAGATGGACACTTAGATTGTTTGCATCCTTTGGGTATTGTGAAAAGCATTGCAATGAACATGATGCTTATGTGTCTCTGTGTCACAGATCTTATTTTTCCAGGATATATTTCTAGGAGTGCATTTGCTGAATTGTATTTTCTGTTTCTAGTTTTCAACAACCAAGTTCTTAACCATGTGACCACCTGAGATTCTAGTATGAGTCCAATGCAATAAGGCTGACATTCTCATAACATATAAGAAAGAGGCAAAGAGACAGGGAGATTGGCAAAAACATTGATTGACCAAAGATGACTAAGTGAAGCTGGGAGAGATTTGAGGTACCATGAGCTAAGGAACACGGCACTGGGGTTACCAGAAGATGGAAAAAGCAAAGAGGAATCTACCTGTTGAGGCTTTGAATGAAGCAGAGCACCACTGACACTTTAGCCTTATACTTCTAGCCTTCAGAACTGTCAGATAATCAAGCTGACATTTCTATAATGTCTTTCTATTTTCAGGTGTACTTGTCTAATGCAGAACTCAGACAAAACTCATGATTAAACAGTTTATTAAGAAAGTTAGCAAACTGTCATGTCAGTGAGAAATGCTCGGGGTTGAGATGTTTATCATGGCAGGTTACAAATACCTCTAAAGTATTAATCAAAGCCCAACATGGCATACCACTTAACTGTAAGCCTCAACCTGAAACATTCAGCTTATGTTCCATGGATCAGCAAACCCGGTGTCCTGAGTTAAGTTCCCAAAGGCCCTCCACCCTAGTAAGCCTCAGCTTGAAGGCACCCAGTTTCACTTTTGTGAGGCAACAAGTCCAAATTCCCCAGGTATGTGCCTCGCAGCCCCTCACTATGCAAGTCGGCCTCTTGCTTGACTTGTTCAGTCCGTGACCCTTTCCCATTCTCTGTCTCTTGGTTGTGCTGCGGCTCCTACAATGGGGTAGCTCCTTTCTAGATGCAGGAGGCTCATATGCAGATATCTCAGGTCCAGAGGACACACTCCACTTCTGGGTTTTCCCCCTGCCTCCTGCTTTTCAGAGAGCTAATTTTATTCACAGGGCGATGGCACACCAGCGTATCCCATTCACAATCCCAGAACTGTGAATTCTGTCAGCATCTTTCCCCACCTTCTCACAAGGTCCATGCAACGAAAGGTTTTTTGGTGAGCTAGAGGCTTGGGCTACAAGTGCCACATTAAATATTTCAAGCTCCCCCTGTTTTCAACAATCTAGTTTATAGTGCCTTCTATGAACTAATACATGAACTAATACATTCTCAAACACAAACTATATTTTTATTTATCACTATATCTAGATGGAATGAATGTATAAAAGTCTGAGAAAAATCAAACTGTTCTGCATGGACACAAAAATGCATCTGTTTCCTCTTTTTGAAAGCAGCTTGCTCTTCAGATTTCAGGGACATCAACCATTTGCACAGGCGCTTCATCCTGAAAGTGGATATGGGAAATTTGGTTTTGGGTTAGGAATCATGAAGCTAAGCAATAGACAAAATTGAAATCTGGTCACTCACCCTGTTCCCAGCCCTCTTCTCAGGGAACAGAATGTCCCAGCTGTTGCTATTTTTGCCGCGGGTGAGAGTGCTGGTGCCATGAGTCACGTAGTTAGCTGTCACATCATCGTTTACAGCACATGCTCTGTTACTTAGGAAAATGGACCCCGAGATACATGAGAGCATTGAGTCAGAGCAAAGTGATGCTTCTTGCAGGAAAAGATGTTGTCACCTGCTGATCAAAGTGCAGCTGTTTGAAAAGTACATTCAATGCTTTCTTAACCCAAGAGAAGGTGAAAGCTTTTACCCACAAGGTGAAAGCTTCAGAATCAAAGAGAATTCTTCTGCTCACATACATTGCTTCTGCTAAGAGTCAAGTGGATGATTTGGGTGCAACCGTGAAGGATGATTAATAGATTTGAAAGCTGGTTTGAGTTTTTAAAAATAAATTGCTAAGCGTCCACTCGTGTTAAGGACGCTGTAGCTAGAAAGTCAAACATCTCTCTCCTGGATGAGTTTTGCAGACCACTTCAAGGTTGCAGTTCTTGTCCTCTTTGCAGAGAGGTAGGGAATAATTTTAGAGGTTTGAGGTTGAGAATACAAAAATCATTCTGTTGAACTTGGAATGGGTTTAGAAGACAGACTTTGGATATAAGTTGTCCAAGCAACAGGAAATGTAGTGATAAGAATGAGCAATGATATATCACCAGTTGAAATAAGACAGTGGTGACAGAGAGATTAATTTCTCAATGAATGAGCATGTATTCCTCTCATTCATGAGAAATTCTGTTTTATATTTCCATTTCCAAATTTATGAAGGACCTGCCTCTACTCCTGGCCCTCCTAGTAACAGGACCTTGACAACTTCACTGTTTCTGGCCATTGATCAAGCACTGAGCTTTTTCTCTTGTTCTTTAGGAATATGAAAATTGAGATGTCAAACCAGGACCAGTTAACATTGAGAATCTGAAAGGTCATAAAACTGTTAATAAGTAAGGAGAAAAGAATTTATCATCAGTGGGCAGAACATAAAACCTGTGCATGGGTTATGCCAGGGACAAGAGCCAAAGGAGACAACAGAGACTGAGGGATGTTTGGTTTTAGTTCATATCCTGCTCCTAAGTTTTCAAGGATGATCATATCCTTATAACCATCACACCCTCTTCACTTGACCTTGTTCAAGTGTGTTTATAGTCCTTAATAGCAAATGCATTTTGGGGGAATATTTATTATATCTCCCATCCTCAGTGTTCTTTGGGGGATCCCCAAGTGGTGCAAATGGTTAATGCCTTAGCTGCTAACGGGAAGGTCAGAGGTTCCAGCTTACCCAGACACATCTTGGAAGAAAAACCCCACTTCTGAAAAATCAGCCCCTAAACATCCTGGGGAGCACGATTCTATTTGAACACACACGAGGTAGTCATGAGATGGACTCAATTCATTTGCAATTGGTACTAAGACCACTTAATTTAGGATTGATGTGGGGTAAAATGGGATGTATAATGAATCAATTTGAGGCCCCTGAGGCTTTAATGATTATATTTTCTTGCTTACATTTCCTTTAGCATATGCATTTGAAAGTGAAGAAATAAAATGCTCATCGTCATAGATTCAATTCTCTAGATTTCTGGGTTTGAGCCAATTGATTTGTTGACTCCCTGTACATTTTCATTTCCACTTACAAAGAGGTTATGCTCCTAACCGAAGTAGACCTACCCAGCCTATCAGAAGTCTTGGAGCAGTTTAAGTTGATGTGCTGTCATTAAAAACCCATCATGCTAGCACTGATTATATTATTCTAGGGCATGTGAGCATGATATTGACTGTGGAGTGGGCCATGAGAAGTGACTGTGCCTTTTGACTATAAGAAGAGAAGTATGATGTCTACTCCCATTTACTGTTTGGACTCCAGTCTTTTCAAAACAAGTAGACTCCTCCTATTTGAAGGCACTGAGCTAGTAAATGGAACTGAAAGCATTTGAGAGCTCCTGTTGACACCACATGGCCATAAACCCTTCAGATTCTGCAAAGAGGTTGTAAAGCAAATTGCTCCTTCACAAGTAAACCAATTAAAGGGAGACAGAGCTTAGACATCTTGGAGCCTAATGAGGCCATTTCAGGGAAATGGTGTTCTTCTTCTAGAACAAATGATAAATTTTTGTCATGTGTGAGAAACAGAATTGCTCCTAGATATGAAGTCAAAGGAATAGTGTAAGAGCCATGCTGGTCAATCTTCAATCAGACTGAGGACAGAATCAGGGGTCTGGGAGTTCTAATGCGCTTGTCTATTAACTGAAAGATGAAGTCGCCATCCTTCAGATAAGCCTTGGAAGAGAGGCCTGGAGATCTACCTGTGGAAAGTCAGCCCTGAACAACCCTCTGAAGGCCACTTCTATGCTAAGAGCTGTGGGGCTCTTAGGAGCTAGAATGTTCTCTTGAGCAATTCACCAATCTGACATTACCTAGATGCCCTAGGGCAAGTCATCTAACCACTTTCCTCATTTGTAAGTGAAAAAGTCCTTCATTTTGATACATTTACTGAATAGATATTCTCTATTTACTTTCATTTTTTTGCACCCTACTTCACTCTCACAAGAATTCCATATGAATTATCCTCTTCTGTAGGTGACAAAGACATAGAATGCTGGTGGGGTTTGATCAAATGCGTTGTAGTTGAGAGGAAGTGAGTAGAGCTAAATGAAGGTTGACCATGATAGTGGCACAGGAAAAAATAAAAGAAAGTACAGGAAAGAATTAGGCAAAAGAATTAGGCAAAAGACACTTATAGGCATATAAATATAAGCATGTATATATATCAGCATATTAATATATAATGATTGGGATATAAATCTATATACATATATTTATATGCCAAACATTAAGGTAACAGGTGAACATTGGGCCTCTACTCAAGCCCTCCATCAGTGCAAAAATTATTTGTTCTAGTGACCTGGCATTCTGTAGTGCTCACCTTTCCAATATAATCTCTGAAGATAAAATGGGTGCATAAGCAAATGTGATAAAAGCTGATGGTGCCAGGCTATCAGAAGATATAGAGTTTAGGGTCTTAAAGTTTTGAAGTAGCCATCTATCTGAGAAGCAACAAAGTCCACATGGAAGAAGCACACCAGCCTCTGTGATCATGAGCTGTCAACAGGATCAAGTACCAGGCATCAGAAGACCCAAAACAATCATATCAGTGTGAATGAGGAGGGTTGGAGTACATCAGAAGATCCAAAACAATCATATCAATGTGAATGAGGAGGGTTGGAGTAGAGATCCAAGGCCGATCTCTAGACAGTTGGACATCCCCTCATCACAGGGTCACCGGGAAGGAACAAGTTAGCCAGCATTCAGTATGGCATTGATGAAACACACAGCATTCCATTAGTTCTTAAATGCTTCCTACCCTCACTATCACGGCCCAGTTCTATCTTATAAATCTTGCTAGAATAAAGTATATACATTGGTACAGATAAGACCTCTCAACAAATGGAGATCAGGAGAGATAAACCCCTCAGAAACAGTAATGAGAGTGGCAATGCAATGAAAGTAGGGGGAAGGTGCAGGGGAGAAGGGGGATAGGGCAAGGGAGAACTACTGCGATGATGAACTATCACTAACCCTGTCCACAGGAGTGAACAACAGAAACATGGGTGAATGGAGAAAGCAGACAGTGGAAGATATAAAAATAACAATAATTGGCTGAGCCTCCGTGGCGTAGTGGTTGTGCGCGGGACTGCAGCCCACTGGGATGGAGATTCGATTCCAGCTCCACAGAGCAAAGGCTGGGCCTCCTACTCCCCCACCTGAAGGCAGTGATGTCCCAAAAAACCAAAACAAAACAGAACAAAAAATAGCAATAATTTATAATTTATAAATTATCAAGGTGAGAGAATTGAGGAAGGAATCAAAACAGAGGAAGTTGTACCAAGGGTTCAAGTAGAAAGAAAATATTTTGAAAATAATGACAGCAACCATAACCATGGTTGATGCAATTGATGTATAGATTCTTAAAAGAGCTATTAGAAGCTCAAATAAAATTATTATTTTTTAAATTAAAAAAAATTCAGGCATCACTGCTCTCTGGTGGTGGGGGTAGGAGGCTCGGTCTTTGCTCCTGTGAGCTGGAATTGAACCCCCATCCCAGTGGGCCGCAGTCCTGCGCACAAGCACTACACCACCAGGGTATTTTTTAAAAGGAAGAATATGCAATAAATTCTATCAAAAACCAAGTAAGAATACTACTTGAGAAAGTTATTTGACCATTTTACTTGTATACATTAATAAGGAAGAAAATTATTGTAGTAGGAATGATCCTGAAGTTCTAATGCTGGGATTGAATCCTGGTTTTACCACTAACCAACCATACTACCTCAGACAAGTATTTAGATCCTATGAGTTTCAGATTCTTTATTAGAATAATAATAACTTTCTTATTAAAATTATTGTCTAATTTCTAATTATTGCCAAATTTGTTTTTGTTTTCTCAGCAAAACCATATACTCATTAAAGGCAAGACTATGTTTCCATACAACTGCCTTCTCACAGGCATAATATAGTGTATCGATATTCATTCTTGTGTGTCAATTTTGCACTGGCTGCTCATTTAGAAAAATATGAATCAAGTACGTAATTCTTACTAGGCAAGCATTTTTCTAGGTACTAGGAATATATTAGTGAGAAAAATAAATGAAATCACTAACCTCCAGCACCTTATATTCCACCAGGAAGAAAAGAAAATAAATAATTAATAGAATAAATTACGAAATATATTTGGAGGTGATAAGCAAAGTAAAAGTGATGGATCATATTAGAGGGATTTAAAACACAGGCCAGCTTGCACTTTTAAACAAGGGAATCATAGTAGACTTCATTGACAACTGAATATTTATTATCTAAATCCATATGAGTTTGTACTCTGACAATTTAAAGGCATAATTTGGCTTATGTGCAAAGGAGATAGGATCATAGCTGTTGGTCTTATCCCCAAATATATTGATGCATACCTATTTTCTAGCAACAAAGTCTATATAAATTCCTTCTGTATTCCTCTATAGCAATAGCGGGAGTGTAAGATTTACTTGTTCAAAGTGCAACCTGAATTTATGTGCATGCCCTCTAATGCCAACAGCTCACCATTAGGGCCTGCAACTAAAGGTAATGCTGACCTTAGCTAAAAACAAACAAACACATGTCTGTGAGCCACACAGATTATAATCAATAGCAATGCAACTGATTTTAGGGGTTTTACACATCTGTCAGCTAAATCAAAGCCCTCAAATGAAAATCCCACTCTAAAGGATATTAGGCAGCTTGGGGTGCTGACTCAGGAGTGTGGATCCATAAAGCAAGGCGTGGATTACATGGAGACATCAGCATGACAATTTTTCACTCGTGACAATCATAATCCTGTTCCAGTCTGGCTTTCTAGTTGGTATTCATAGAAAAAATGTTGCATAGGCTTGGCTGTCATCAGAGATGATTTTGTTTTCATTTTATACTTTTATTTGTATTCTCTTGACTGCCACCTTTCTTTCATTTCATAATTCTTTTCTTATCCTTCTCTTTCCCCCTAAAAGTTATATGCTTTCCTCCTCTTTAGATTTCATTTCAAGTATTCTTTTAAGCTTTCTTAAACACTTGCTGCCTCTGTAGCATGTGCTTGGCTGGGCTTTGTGCTGGGTGCCACACAATAGTGGCAAGAAACAGAGGCTCTTCAATGTAAAACCTATTGTTTAAGGTAAGGGACATTAAACCAGTAGATCCACAAATAAATCTGTGCCGACAAACTAGCAGATTGGATAATGAACTAGCGAAATTATCGTGGCAGGGAATCAGCCTCATGCTTGTTCATGTGGAAGCTCTCCCTGAGAAGACAAAGTAAAACAAAGCCAAATAATGAAAAGAAGAAGGCAGGCCATGTGGGTGGGGGTGGGGAGGAGTCCTCCAAAGGAAATAAATGTCATAAATAAAAATCTTGGGGAGAAGTGTGTTGTTAATGAATATCTGAAGGTCAGTTGGCCGGAAACAGAATCTGAGAAGGGGAGCTGGACAGTAGATTAGAGCGTCCAGAAGCTTTCCTCCTTATTCTTGCTCTTTTCCTCATATCTCTTTAGCTTGGAAATAAACGCAGCATTTATCAAAAGGTAGATTTTTAGCTTTTTAATATTTTTGATGTGGGTTTTTTGTTACTGTTGTTATTAACAGCTAAAGCAAGGCTGGTCCCGGGGGTGGGGTAGGGTGGGGGAAAGATGGAGAAGTTGATAGGGAAAGAAATACATATAAATGAACACTATGGCAGCACAACGTGGCAACTATAGTACAAAGACTAACCCTGTTGCTAAGATACACGGTAAATATGATTCACAGTTATCACTCCTAGAGGTTGGTACAGCATATACGTAATGTCTGTGTGTACACATGAGGAAGCATGTATACAAATGTGCACCCCAAAAGAACCGGCATTTTTACAAAGATATGTATTTAAATTTTTTTACAAAAAACATGTATTACCTTCAAAGTACCCTCTATTGCACTTAATGTATTTGTTCAATCTGCTCTTTCATTCTTGGAAACATCTTTCCAACTCATCTGTTTGGATGGCTGGCAGCACCTCCCTCATTCTTTTCTCCACCTCTTCTACATTGTCAAATTGCTCTGCTTTCAAGTCCCTCTTCATTCAGGAAACAAACAGAAGCTGCACAGAGTGAGGTCACATGAGTAAAGTGTGTGGGGAAAGAGAGCCATGCTGGTTTTTTGCTCCAAGTGGTGGGAAAACCAGTCCCCCATCTGCCACAACTCAGGTCTTTTTTTGTCACACACTGTTATGCAATCTTTTCAGAACCTCTAAATAGAAGCTTTATTTGACCCGGCCCGCAGGTCACTCAATGTGATGTCCTGATCCGGAGACCTGGAAATGAAGATGGGCAGGAAACGCAGAGAATGAAGGCAAAACAGGAGTCTGATCAAGTCTCGTTTATTGGGGCAAAACTCAGGGTATATATAGCCAATGGTCAGGAGTAAAAGTCACAGTTTATGCTAATGAGGTAGAGTCAACAGGGGACCAATCCTGGATGAGTGCCATATAAGGGAAAAAAAGCACACAAAAGGGGCTATAGTCCTCAATTTGGTCCGTATGCTAATAAGGGTATACAGGAGTGAAGCGGGCAACTTAAAGCAACCAATCACAAAGCTACAATATGATCTAATGGACTAAAGGTTACAACATATGTACACACTATAAAACAATACAAAGGGGTATAGTGACTAAAATGCAACATAAGCAGAGAGCTATATAGTTTATACAAAAAGGTAAAATATAAACTAAACATAAATGCCAGGAACCGATACAGGAAAGGCTGCTTGCTGACATGAGAGCATGGCAACGTGCGTCAGTGTAGGAGAGCGATAGCCGGCTCTTCACATTTATTAATAGTCTGACCTGGTGGAACAAACTACAAATGTACTATCCCCTCAAAAAACAAAAGGAGTAATAATCTTTGGTAGGTACTTTCTGGCCTTTACAACTTTTGCTGATAAGTCAATGTGTAAATTACAATAAACATTTTCCCTTGAAATGAAGCAAAGGAAAATTTATTTTATTTTAGTATTTCAAATTGTTTTGTGAATTGCCTTTTCTATCTTATCACTAAATCATCCTTTCTCTATTTTTCACCCTTTTAAGATATATATGTATGCGCATTTACCTATCTCTCATCTACCTATCTCTCATCTTCATAAATTCATGGACTGGTAACCAGGTTGCTTGCCGTTGACTCTCACAAACTGCCATGCATGAGAAGGATGGGCTTCTTGCTCCATGAAGATATACAGTCCAGACACTCTGTAGAGCAGTTCTACATGGAACGAGTCACAACACACACACACACGCACACGCACACACACACACACATTCAGAGGTTGGGAGTTAAGTCATAGATTCAGAAATAAATGGTGTCTAAGTCCAAATTCACAGCCACGGAGTCAATGCTGCCTCATAGCAAGCCCCTGTGTGACCAAGACTGTGACTGTTGTTGGAAATGGAACCCTTGTCCTTCCCCCAGGGAGCCGCTGGTGGTGCTTGGAAGCACTAACGAGATGGGTTGGACCAACAGCCCAACCTCTCTACACACCAGGGCCCTTTTATGGCCATCTCAGAGTAAGCGAACCAATATTGTTCCTAGGGTTCCAGTTCTTTCATATATTAGATGATTTCACACAATATGTCTACACATATGTCACTGTGATTAGGAGTAGGCACCAGACAAGTTCTCCTGGTAATGGACTTCCCTTTATCTCATTAGAATGCATTCCAGAAAAATAAGATCCAATCAAAACAGTGATTTCTGGGGACGTCTGCTGGACCAGTCAAATTCAAAATGGAGATGTCAGTTTCAAAGTGATGGTTGGTGGTGGGATTCAAATAATTAATAATTATTAAATGATAATTTCCTAATGTCCATTTTAATATTACAAATAGTAAACTGAAAAGTAGTCTATTAATTTATGGAGTTAGTACTTCAATAAGAAAAATAAAAGAGGTACAGAAAATACTGAACAAAAACAATCAAACTGTTAGGTAAGATAATTCTACATTGCTTTTGCTTTTGTGGGGGGGCATCACTGCCCTCTGGTGGTTGTGAGAGCTACCCAGCACTGCTCTTGAGAGCCACTGCTGGATTTGAACTGCCAAGCCTGCAGGCCACAGTCCCGCACTCAACCACTTATGCCACCGAGGCTCAGCTCCCTTTTCTTTTTCCTTATTGTTAGTTGGGCTTTAAAACACAAATCATAATATTCCATATTTCAATCACATCAAGTAGAATTGTATAAGTATTATGAAAATTAATTTTCAAATGATTTTTTTCTACATGTACTCCTTGACATCATCTCCCTTTTACCTCTCCACCACACCACTTGCACCTTAAACCCCTTATTTTACTTTATGTCCTTATAGTTTCATCAATCCTGGGTTTTATATACCAGAAAACGAAAATCACTTATATTGCTTCTTGATTGGAACCCTCACTTTCAATATTCTTTGTCTTTTTCAAAACATCATTGGCTGTTTGATTTATCCTTAACCACATTTTCACTGTAGGAATAGGAACTGGTTCTTTTAGAGATGGACCAATTAGATAATAGTCATTGTGCTTGATATATTGCAAATAGGTTACTTCATTTGAATCCCTCAAGGATGCCCAAACTGCTGTTTCCCATGCTGTATGGGAAGAGCTCACAATCTTTTCAAAGCGTTGGAGAGATGGAAGTCTACTGAAGTGCATGCAACTGGCAGAAGGATATATAGAGAAACAATAGCTTCAGATTTTGACATTTAGTTTGTTAAACATTTCTATGATTTAATAGCAACAATACATGATGTACTGTCATATAAATACTGTTCCGTGTGTTGTGGTTAAGTGCCACTAACCCATAGTGACCCTACACACAACGGAACAAAATACTGTCCATTCCTGTGCTGTCCTAGCTGCTCCTATGCCTGAGTCCCTTGAAGCATCCATTCTGTCAATACATTTCCTTAAGGGATTTCCTCTTTTTAGCTATACCTCCATTTTACCAATCTTGATGTTCTTCTCCAGCCACTGATCTTTCCTAGGAATATGTCCAAAGTGTGTAAGACGAAGTCTTTCCATCCTTGCCTCTGGAGCACTCTGGCCTAACGCCTTCCAACACAGATTGGTTTGTCCACTTAGCAGTCCATGCACTTTCAATAGTCTTTGCTAGCACCAACTTCAAATGCATTTATTCTTCATTGTTCTTCTTTACTCAATGTCCAACTTTCAGTCTTATAAATAAATAGCATATAAAGCCATGGGAAGAAGTAAAATCCATGAGGATTTCGTGCGCATACAGAATCATAATTGTAATTTGATGTCAAGGGTAACACATCAGACTTTATACTTAATAACTAGCCATATACATTATTATGTTAGACAGGATTCTCAAAAGAAACAAAACTAGGACACTGATAATTTTATATATGTTTATATACTTATCTAACATAAGAAATAAACAATTAATCTATAAATCAGTACAAATGGCTCAGTGCAACTTACTTCCATGAGACAGCTAATATACCGGCAGTCTTTCAAGTGTTGAGGGCTGTCAGGTGGTCCTCTGTAGAGCAATTCAGGCTATCTGGCCACAGGCATGCGCAAAGAGCAAGGAAGGTCATCAATAGTCAGCCCAATGACAGGGTCCGACAATCCCCATACAAGTGATGTATATTCCAGTAGCATGGTGAAGCAGGTCTTAAAGGAACCTCAGTTTACAGTGACACAGTCCATGGGTTAGGTGTCCCACAGCTGGTGTAGCTTACAAATGGAGGCACAGAACAAGCAAGGCAGCCACACACTGGTCACTGGTTCAATGATCAAAAAGTAAGAGACAAAAAGGCAAGGCTCACTGAGTCATTTATCTGCCTGCCCTTCAATCAATTCCACGTGTTTTCATTGGCCACGTTAGCACATTAAACCTACCCATCACAGTTATGTTGCCTATTTCAGTTCTCTTACAAAGTATTTTGAGAAACTCTCTTGCTCCTTTAAAAAGTTGTGAGAATTTAGTTAGTTAAAATAGTAAACAGAAATAATTGATGACTTGAATAGGAAAATGTAATTAACGCAACTTTGCAGAATATGAGAGCATAAAGGATGACTTCAATATGCCCTCTCTGAATTGAGAGCTTATCTCAATAATAAATGTGGTACATTGATTGGTAATGGTTCAAGAGTTCTGAAATAAAATAAAGAGCATTATACATAAGGAAAGAAAAATATTACAAAAATGACAGGAAAGAAAAGACAAAACTGGGTGTCTGAAGAGACTCTGAAATTTGCTCCTGAACATCCAGTCAAGCCCCAACTCAGTACCCCAAGTCGATGTCTACCCCTTTAGGATGGGGTAGAATTGCACCTGTTAGTTTCCCAAATTGTAACTCTATTTTTTTTAATAAATCATTTTATTAGGGGCTCATATAACTCTTATCACAATCTATGCATCCATCCATTGTGTCTAGCACACTTGTACATTTGTTGCCATCATTATTGTGAAAGCGTTTTCTTTCTACTTGAGTCTTTGATATCAGTTCCTTTTTCTCCTCCCTCACAAACCCATGATAATTTATAAATTATTATTACTTTTTCTTACATGGTCTGACATCTCCCTCTTTATTCACTTTTCTGCTGCCTGCCCCCCCCCCCCGCCGAGAGGGGTGTGGCAGTCATGTGCTTATGTTAATTTTATGATTGAAATGTAGGGGTGGAGTCTAGCGTGTTAATCTGGAGATAGCCATTGGGTAGCCAATGAGGCTTCCATCTGGGCATGGCTTTCTCCTGAGACTTCTGGGAAATCTGGCGATATTTACCTCATGAAGATAAGAAGCTATCTTCCCCAGTGGTTGGGAGTTAGTCTCAGAGATGATGAATCATAGACAAGAGAACATGGCAGCGTCTGAGGAACTGGAGGAGTCAGCAGAGAGACCACACGGCATTGCCCTGATGGAGCCAGACCTCTGAAGCTGGAGCAGCATGCTGTTGATGGACCCTGAGCCCCGAAAGCGAGGAGCCAGAATTCTGCACCCACTGACCTGTGACTTCGTGAGTCAGAAGGAAACTTTGTAGACTGATTTCGAGCATATGGGTTAATATCGGACTTATGACTTTGCACTGGACTGGATTGGGATGCCTTCTTAGTGTCACATTCCTTTTGTATATGAACCCTTTCCTTATATCCATACATGTGTCTATGAAATTTGTTCCTCTAGTCTACCCAGACTAACACCTGGGGTTATACATAGATCACTATGATTGGTTATTCCTTTCTCCCCCACCTTCCCCTTCCCCTTCAGGTATCTCTACTACTCATTATTGGTCCTGAGGGGATCATCTTTCCTGGATTCCCTGTGTTTCCAATGCTGATCTGTGCCAGGGCACATCCTCTGGTCTAGCCAAATTTGTAAGGTAGAATTGGTATTGTGATAGTTGTAGGGGGCGGGGTGTGGGGTGTGACCGGGGAGGAAACATTAAAGAACTAGGGGAAAGTTGCATGTTTTATTGGTACTACACTGCACTCCCACTGGTTCATCTCCTCCCTGTGCCCCTTCTGTAAGAGGATGTACAGTTGCCTACAGATGGGCTTTGGGTCTCCAGTCTGCACCCTCTCTCATTCACAACGATATGATCCACATTATAACTCTCTATGAGAGTAGAAAGCACAGTCTTTCTTCTCAGGGAAATCTGGCTTTTTCGAACTGCTGACATTGCAGTTAGTATCCCAATGCATAGCCACCATATCGCCAGAGTTCCTGCTCTTGAACAGTGTAGACAAACAAATTGAAGAAATGATGAAGTAAGAGACCTGCACAGAAACTTCAAACAGCAGCTCAAGAAGATAACGAAAAGCCTTAAAATATGATGTGTAAAGACTTGCAATTAGGAAACCAAAAGTTAAGAACATGCTCAACAGAAGGAACTGAAGAAAAATAACAAACTTGAGTGGCAATGTAAAATAATTCTAATAACCATACAAAAAATCAGTCACTTCCTTTGTGCTAACAAAGAGGACTCTGAAAAGGAAATCAAGAAAACTATAGCATTGATAACACTCAAAAGGGAAGAGGGAGCAGAGAGGGAGTGGAAAAATGAGGAGTTAAAACCAAGGGATTAAGTAGAAAGAAAAAGTTTTGAGAAGGATGATGGCAACAAGTGACAAATATGCTTTGCATACAATGGATATATATACAGATTGTGATAAGAGTTATATGAGCCCCCAATAAAATATTTTTTAAAAAAGAATATTCCAAAGCCTACGTACTTCCAGAAGCATAAACAAATCTGTCTTGGAGGATATCTAGACAGAATGTTCCTTAGGAATGACCATGTGTACACTTCATTTTATGTAGATTGGACTTGACATCAGGAGAGATCAGGGTCTAGAAATGGAGCCTATGTTTGGTAATGCAAAAAGGCCAGCAAAAAGAAGACCCTCAAAGCAGATGGACTGAGACTGTGATTGCAACAACGTGCTCAAGCTTACCGATATTTGTGAGGAACACATGGGACCAGGTAGTATTTTGTTCTATTCCCCTTCAGCTCAGTATGAGTCTGAGTTGATGTGAAGACACCCGAAAATAACATAGTGAAATGAGACAGGTCTTATAAAAATGAAGAGAAAGTTATGAATTTTACATGTACATGTGTATATAATCCTGAAAAGAAACAATTAAGCAGATCTGTCTTTTGGAGGTCTCAGAGATTTGGAATTGAGATAATTGACATGTATTTATTACTAGAACTATTTTATTTGTTTGTTTGTTTGTTTTTTTGTGTGTGGACATCACTACCGCTGGTGGTTGTGCCACTCCTGAGTGACGCTGCTGCATTTGAACTGCCAAGCACCACAGGCTGCAGTTCCGCACTCAACTACTTACACCACCAGGGCTCAGCCCACTAGGACTATTTTTTTTTTAAATAATAGTACTCTGACTGTGAATTTATTTTCTATTAACCTGAAAAAAATTAAAATGTTTTCAATGAAGTTAATTTAGCTTAGAATTAATTTTCATCTATGGAAATACTTAGGTAATTCTTTGGGGGGGTTATATTAATTAATTTTTGGTGTCTATTAATCTTTTCTTCTTTTGTCCAATATACATTTTTTGCCTTTAGCTCTTTTTTCTTTAAATACATCATTTTATTGGGGGCTTATACAGCTCCCATCACGATCAATACATACGTCAATTGTATGCATACCACATTTGCACACCTGTTGTCATCGTCACCCCTGAAACATCCTCCCTTCACTTAGGCCCCCAGTACTAGCTCCACATATTATCCCTACCTTCCACTCTCCCTCCCCCATGAACCCTCAGTAATTTACAAGCTGTTATTACTTTTTCATATTGAACTCTGTCTGATGTGTTCCTTCACCCTCTCCCTGGCTGTCCATACTCCAGAGAGATCATTTGTAGATCCCTGCAATTGGTTCCTCCTTTGCACTCCACCTTCCCGGTATCACTCCACCCACCACTGATCCTGAAGGGTTCATCTATCCTGAATTTCCCAAGTTTCTGAATCCAGTGTACATCCCTTGGTCTAGCTGGATTTGAAAGGTAGAATTGGGATCATGAGAATGGGTGGGAGGAAGCATTTAACAGCTAGAGGAAATTTGCATACCTCACTGTTGCCACACTGTACCTTGACTGGCTCATCTTCTCCCTGCAACCCCTCTGTAAGGGGATGTCACTTCACCTATTGATGGGCTTTGGGTCCCCACTCAGTGCTCCTCCTCATTTATAATGATACAATTTTAGTTCTTTGATGCCTCACACCGGATAACTTGTATACCTCATGGTCACACAGGCAAGTGTGCTTCTTCCATGTGGGTTTTGTTGCTTCTGAGCTAGATGGCCACTTGTTTACTTTCAAGCCTTTAAGATCCCAGACACTATATCTTTTGATAGCCGAGCACCATTTGCTTTCTTCACCACACCTGCTTATGTGCACATTTGTCTTCACAGTGATCATGTTGGAAAGGTGAGCATCATGAAATGCCAATTTAGTAGAACAAAATGTTCCTGTACTAAGGAAGTACTTGAGTGGAGATGCAATGTCCATCTAGTCAACTCTGACTCACACACACAAATAAAAATAATCCCAATTTTTAAATATTTGATTAATAAAGGGAGAAATAAAACTCAATTTTCAATACAAGGAAATCCTGTGGCTATAACAAATACTCAGAATTGCAACAACAAAGCAAGACAACTGTTCACAAAAACAATCAATCCTCTCAGTATTACTGAAATTTTAATTTTCTGACAAAATTTGTAATTAAAAAAAATTGTTAGAGTCCTCACATGAGAAATACTTTGGTCCTTGGCATCACACAAAAAAGAATTCACCAGGGCTGAGCCCCGGTGGCGTAGTGGTTGTGCGTGGGACTGGGGCCCACTGGGACGGAGGTTCAATTCCAGCACTGGGGCTGGGCCTCCTACTCCCACCGCCGGAGAGCAGTGATGCCCGAAAAAAAAAAAAAAGAATTCACCAGCAGCGACTCCACAGGAGCAAAGGCTGGGCTTCCTACTCCCACCATCAGAGGGCAGTGATGCCCAAAAAACAAAACAAACAAACAAACAAACAAAAAAAGAATTCACATAGAAGCCTGGTTTATCATCTAAGTGGATTTTTATAAAGGGTAGAAGGACTTTCAGGTTTTGTAGTTAACTGAACAACATAGAACTTGCACCGCTAAACATGTGGTGACCTAAGGCCGGGGAGAGAGAGAGAGAGAGAGAGAGAGGATGAGGGGGAGGCAGCTGGAAATAGAGGGTGGTCTCCCAGTTTGGGGCTTTTAGGGCCTTTCAGCTGGGAGGCATGGTCGACCATACTGGTTGGCTCTGTCGGCCAAATTAAGGCCATCTGGACCAGGTGTATCTCCCACCCAAGTGTAGGACCCCCCTTGGTTCAAGTGCATTTGCACATGCCCTTTTGCCTTTATTGGCTCCCAACTTCCTGTAGGGGCACCCTAGGCATGGAAAAGAACAAACCCTTATCTGGCTACATAATACAACATGAATTTTTGTAGCATAGTACAATTTACTTATAGCTATATATAACAATCATGCATAATTTGGGTTCTGAATCACTCTGCAAAATAGAGTGATATGTTAAGGTGACTTGAAAAACTAGATCTGCATTTGGGTGTGGGTATTGGTGCCTATTCAGTCTTTTGTCTTTGAAACATTTTCATTGCTTGTTCTTAGCACTTCATAAATAAGCTGCCATGGTCTCACGGGAGACTAGTTGTTGCTGACAAGGACAGGATTTAAAATTTGGATTAATAGTATTTTGCACTGAGATGATCATAAAAGCCAGAAATATGGCTGTTACAACTTGCTGAATCAACGGACTCATCTGTATAGGCACTTATTCCAATATTTGCTAGCTGTGTACAATATTACCCTTTTCTTGGACTTCTATCTATGTGTGTCATCCATATTTATTAAGTGGCTTCTGGATATAGATATGAGGCATTGTATTAGAAGTTATAACACATATTCAGAGAATAAGCCACTGTGAACATCACACATCATTTATCTTGCATTATTTTTGGAAGAAAATTTATCAACCTCCATGATTGCAATTACCAAGCCCGGCATCTATTGGCTAAAAAGTGCTGTCCTATGTGAATGTAACATACTGGCATGAAGCACAAACCAAGAGAGAGGGTTATGGGGCTTGCCCCAATGGGGGACTTCACCCCCATTCCCCAGTACCTCAGAAAAATACACATTAGAGGATAGCACTGGGAGAGGGATATGTCTGGTCAGAGCACACAGGAACAAACAAGAGAGAAGGAGAGAGAGTAGAACACATCTTGGCCCACCAACCCCTGAGAATGATATGCCTGCTTGGAGCAGCCAATGCACAGAGAGGACATAGGGCCAGCCCTACCACAAGACACAATGACCCTCACTGACCCATAGCACTATGGGGAACAACAGTGGAGACACAGTGTCTGTTCGTGGTTGGTCTGACCCCATCACCCTAAGACAAAACACTAAGGGCATGCAACAGATCAGCAAGGGGAACAAAGCAATGAAGTCCTTGAGGAATACCAACAAATGACTTTAGGGCCAGACTCCGACAGAGTCAATGGGAAAATACAAGGTCAACAAACAGAACTGGAACGACTTATAGGCTTTTCTTTTTTCATTTGTTGTCGTTTTCATTTCTTTTGTTGACTTGTTTTGTTTTGCCTTCTTTTTGTAGAAGCAGTAGATGACATCAAGTAGAATCAGTAAATGTATAAAACGATATAGGTGAGGGACATATATGCCCACCTGTAGCTTTCCTATTGTCTTAAGGAAAAGATCAGACATGCCCCCACCCTCCATCCTTCTTTACCTACTCAGACACCAAGCATACATCCCACGTTGCTTCCATGATGAGTTTGTTAATCTCTTGGAATTCATTGACACAGAACTCAGAGACAAAAGTCACAGTTGTGAAGTCATATCAGGGGAGTTAGCAAAGTAGCACAAATCAGAATAAGCAGAGCATATGATGCAGCCATTGCTCTGCAAGAATTCCCTTCCCAAGCCAGTGGTCAAATCTCTCGCTCCAGTCCTCAGTCCTCAGACAAGGCATATGATCCTTGTCTTTCAGTTCTGTGGCAGGAAAGCCAGCTCATACTTCTTCACAGAATCCATAGTGTTAGCACTCACTGCTCCTCTGTTCTTTCGAAAGGTCTTTATGTGGTCTAGGGTCTCAGCACCAGCATCAGCGCCATGGTCTCCGTGTTGCAGCTTTGGTGCCTCAGGTCTTGGCCTCTTGAAAATGCCCCACTTCAAGTAGTTCTGGGATTTCTCTCTTCCTGTTGAGATGTCTCATCTGTATTACCAAGGGAATGGCAGCTAAAGCATGTCAATTCCTTCTATTAATATTACAATTGACCCTGATCAGTCTGATTCCTAATGACACCATGTACAACAGAAGGAAACATTGCGTGGTCCTGCAAAATCCCCATAATCATATTTGATCCCATGCTTACATCTACTGTATGAATCCATCTCATCCGGGGTCTTTCTACTTTTCACTGCCCTTCCACTTAACCAAGCTTAATGTCCCCTTCCAAGGTTAGTGTTTTCTGGTAACATGTGCAAATTATATGTGACAAAGTTCCATCATCCCAGTTTCTAAGGAGTAATTCTTCTAACAGTAATTCTTCAAAGACAAATCTGTTTGTTCTTTTGGCAGTTTGCAGTGCTTTCAATATTCTACACCACACCAGTACCATATATCAAATTCTTCTGAGATCTTCTTTATTCAATGTCTAAATTTTGCAAGCATATGAGGCAACTGAAAATACATTGGCTTGGATCAGGGACATCTTAGTTCTACTAGTGACATCCTTGCTCTTTATCACTTTAAAGTGATCTTATACAGCATATCTGTGAGCAACCTAATGAGTCATTTGATATTATTTCTTGACTGACGCTGCCATGGACATTCATTGTAGAACAACCTTGACACACACCTTACTGATTTAAAACTATATAACATTCCCTTGTTTTGTTCAAACAACCACCTTTTGATCAATGTACAGTGTGATAGGTAGGTTTGTTGGGCCAACATGGCCAAAGAAGATAGGTAGGTTTGCTGTGACAACATGGCCAATGAACACATGTGAGATCAATTGAAGGGTGGGGCTATAAATGGCTCAGTGGGCCTCGCCTTTCTCTCTTGCTCTTGGGTCTTCGGACCAGCTGGCTGGTTTGTTCTATGCCTCGATCTCCAAGCTACAGTACCCATGGCACACCTAATCGGTGACTGTCTTGCTGTGAGTTGAGGTTCCTTCAAGTCCTTCTTCACCACGCTCCTGGAATATCCAGCTCTTGAGGTGGGGGCTGTTGGACCCTGTCATCTGGCTGACTGTTGGGGCCCTGCCTTGCTGTTTGAATGGCTCGATCGAGAACTGCTCGGCATCCCTCAAGACTCGAAGGACTGTCTGTGCGCTGGCTGTCTCATGCAAGTGGGTTGCTCTGAACCATTTGTACTGCTTGAGAGATTCGTTAACTGCTTATTTCCTATGTTAGATATCCTATCTACATAAATACAGAGAGAATTATTAGTATCCTGGTTTTGTTTCTCGAGAGAACCCTGTCTAACACATACAGGCTCCACATGAATACAATTAATAGTCCTGCAATTGACATTCTTCGAAAACCTATCAACAGTTGGTTATGCTTCACACAGTCTAATGCCTTTTTGTAGTCAATATATCACAAGTAAGCATTTCATAGTGTCCCCTGCTTTGAGTAAAATGGCAGCTTTTGTCAGAAATGATCTTCCTTATTTCATATCCTCTTCAGAAACCAGTTTCAATTTCTGGCCGTTTCCTGTCCATGTGCCTTTAAAACCCCATTACATAATCTTCAGCATAGTTTTATTCCATGTGATATTAATGATATCATTCAATAATTTCTGTTTTCTTTGGGGCTGCCTTTTTTGTGGAATGAGTACACATATGGATCTTTTTATGGGAGAGCTGAGTGAGTGTTCATCTTGTTGAAATATTTCAATAGGTATTCCATCAATTCCTGGAGCCTTGTTTGCAGCAAATGCCTTCCTTGCAGCTTTGACTTCTTTCTTCAGTACTACCTGTCCTGGATCATATTCTACCTCTTCAAATGACTGAATGTTAACTAATTGTTATTATTTTTATTATTACTGTTTATACTCCTCCCATCTTCTTTCAATGCTTCCTACTTTGTTCCATAGTTTACCCATGGAATCTTTTAATATTTGCATAGTCTCATCCAGTCGTGTGATGGGAATTACAGAGTTATCTATAAATGATCCATATATAGAAATCTTATTCCAACAAAGGCTGCTACTATGGTAGAACACCAGTAAGGAGCAATGAGTGCCTATACTCAGAGGGTAACTAGATGTTCAAGTTTCTATTTCAGTACTAGAATCCAAGAAATTTTACTTTATGTAACATTCTGAAGTATGTTCCCTCAATGGTCTTTCTACGGATCACTGAGTTTCAATTATGGGGTAGGATTGAACCTGTTAATATACTTAGTTCACCTTATTTCAGAAATCTTGGCATTTTTTACCTTGTAGCATATCTTGAGGTCATCTCTAAAAGATAATGTTTTCCTTAGCAAAACCTTGTAGAGAGCCCAAATAAATATATTCTCTTTTCATGGTCCTACAACTCTCTGGGGAAATAATTCAAGGACTAGTATAGGGTGTGGCTATTCCAATTGTTAGGAATACTACCTCATAGCATTGCCAGCCTTTCAGAAATTTCCTGGGAAGAAAACTGAAGACTCAATGACTCATTGAAGAAGTTGTTCTCCTGGATAGGACTCTGGAGCAGACCTATAAAATTCACCAGGAGCGTTACCATGTGTCAATATACACTGAATAGTTCTTTTTAATTGGTGACTTATTATTATATATAATTCCAAAATTATATATTTTTGAAATTAAAATGAGCTGAGTTTTATGCGTGGAATCTTCTAGGAACAATTGTCTATGTTTTTCATGATTTTAGATTAATGGAGTATTCAGTATATATTCTTTAGGAAAATTCTTATTTCTCGGATGGAACAAAACAGTTCTAATCTATCATACTAATTAACTTATTCATCTCACATAGTAACAAATTTACTTATAAAACACTTAAGGCAGTTGACAAACATTGCATTTTTCTTGTTCTATAATCATAAAAACAATGGCAATTCAATTCTAGGTTTTCATATCTGCATCAGTTAAGGAAAGAGACTAGAATGTATCGGTACAAAAACAAAACTTTTTAGAGTGGACATTTATGATAAACTTGAGAATTTCAGTATTGCAAGTTAACTCTGATTGTCAGGTTTTTATTTTAAGTAATAAATTGCATAACATTTGGATATTTCTTCCTACCTAGTAAATTTATCTTTGAAATAAATCTGTCATATGGAGCCACATTATTGCCTGAAGTTGCAAAATATGAAAAAAAGTATGTAATAGGAATCTCTAATGGCCAAGATGTAGAGAGTGGCACCTCAAATTTCATTTTTGTATTTCATAATAGAAGTTTGCTTTACTTAAGTAATGGATATAATTAATGCATTTTAATATTTTTAATTTAGACATTAGAATATTAGAATATCCCTAGTAAAACATTATGTGCTTTTTTGTTAAATGAAGATTTCTAATTTCATGCAGGTTTCGGAACAGCATTTATACCAAAAAAAAATGCATACAACTGTGTCTCAAATTCATTATTATAATGTCTCTGCCTGCACTTGCTTTCATTACTCTCAGCTAAGTACAATGTCAGCCCTTCTGCTATTAAAGAGAATATATGGTCCATTCCCCTAAGCCCTTTTGCAAATGGTGACAACAATGAGCACCAGACAAGTGACTTTTGTAGCAGCTATGTGTCTTTATTCATTTTTAGAGTTACAGAATCTGTATAATTGGAACTCCTCCAATGGCAGAACTAAGTCTCTCTGTTTTTACTTTTATCTGTTTAATCAATCCTATTTTTATCAGAAGATAATTTATGTCATCCTGCACAAAGAGGACATACAATTAAAGACTAAGCATTTAAGGGCCCAGATATACAATTTCACAGTGTTACTTCTGGCCAAATCAAATCTCCTAGTATTATGCAGGAAATAGTAAAGAAAAAAAGGCCTAAAAGATTTGTTCTTTCACTGAGCCACTAGATCACTTCATGTGCTGATTGTATCTAAAGATTGTAAAATTTGAGTCTTCAAGCTACTAATCACCCAACATACAATTTAACCCAGAATGTCATGAATTCATGAGTGACCATCAACACGCAGTTCACTTTACAACTACTTTTCTGTCAGCTTGTCTTCTTTGGTGCCTCCTGTGCTTCTGGGATGCTGGAAGCCATAGCACCAGTATTCAAATGCTGACTGGGTCACACAAGGGAACAGTTTTCATAGAGCTTCCATAATAAGACCAGGCTATAAATAAGGACTGGGCTGTACATTTCTGAGAATTCGCAAAGGGAAAACTTATGAATAGAATTGAAACGTTGCTCTACACTGAAAACTTCATGAAAAGAAGCAGAATATTTTTGTAGAATGTACCAGAAGTTTAGCTACTTGGGTCAGAATGCCCTCAAAATAAGACTGAAGAAGAACTATCTTCTCAAAATAGAGTCAACAGTGATAGCATTGGTGAAGTAAAGTCTGTTGGGAGCAAAATTGTTGGGACCTTCATTAACCAATGAGTCACACATCAAAAGGAAAAAATCAACTACATACATCAATTAATAATTAGAGTTTGGAATGTCTTAAGTGTGAATCTAGGGCAATGAGAAGTCATCAAAAATGAAAGGGAACTCATGAAGTTTGATATTCTAGGTACTGGTGAGCATTGATAAACTGACATTCATAATTTTGAATCAGAATATATTATGGTTTGCTATGCTGGGAAAATATAATCAAGGAGAATGGTGCTTCATTCATAGTCAAAAAAGGATATGTCAAGATCTTTCTTGAAATATAATATCAAGATCTATCTTGAAATATAATATTGTCTGATATGATTAGATCTATGAACATTCAAGGAAATCCAATGAATACAAATATCATTCAAATTTATGCCTGAGGTAACCAAAGCTAGGGAAAAAGTAAAATGATTCTGCCATTGTCTTCAATTTGAAATGATAAGAAACACAGTTAAATGCATTGATAATTATTTGTAATTAAAATGCAAATGTTAGAAACAAAGGGGAACAGTAATTAGAAATTATGACCTTGGTGATAGAAAAAGATTTAGAATTCATGTGATAGAATATTGAAAGACCAACAATTTCTTCATTACAAAAACATTCTTAGCAACACAACAGGAAGCTATATACTTATACCTCTGCATATGGAATACACATAAATCACATTGAGTATATCTGTGGGAAAAGATGATGAAGCTCAATATTAGCAGCTGAACATAGGCCAGGGTCTACCTGTGAAATATATAATCAATTGCTTATATCTAAGTTCAGGTTTATGCTGAAAAAAATTAAAATTAGTCTATAAGAACCAAATTAGCACCTTGAATTTATCCCACCTGAATTTTGATAACATTTCAAGATAATATTTCCTTCACTACACAATAATCACAGGAGATTTGATAAGCTGTGGGATCAAGAATGAATATCATACAGGAAGAAGTAAGCAATAGAAAGACAAGAAAGAAAGACAGAAAGAAAAGATCAGTGTGAATGTCAGAAGATACTCTGAAACTTGACCTTACTGTTAGAGTTGCTAAATCATTTAGAAGAAATGAAGTTAAAGAGCTGAGTAGAACATTTCATAGGACAGCTCTAGAAGACAGAGTAATGAATAATACTGAAATAAAGAAAGACCTAGATTTATAAACACTTGATGAGGATTAGGGGTTATAACCTTCAATATGGATTACAACCAGTAGGTATCATGATAAACGGAGAAAAGGTTGAAGTTGTCAAACATTTGATATTGCTTGGCTCCATAATCAATGTTCATGGAAGCAGCAGTCAGGAGATCAATAGATGCATGAGGTGAATCTAGTACCCAAGATTATATAAAGCATTGAAAAATAGGAAGGTTGTGGGCTGAGCCCCGGTGGTGTAGTGGTTGTGTGCGGGACTGCGGCCCACTGGGACGGAGGTTCAGTTCCAGCAGTGGGGCTGGGCCTCCTACTCCCACCACCGAGAGCAGTGATGCCCACAAAAAAAAAAAATAGGAAGGTTGCTTTGAGGACAAAGGTATACCTGACCCAAATTCTGCTGTTGATGGATCGTGAGCCCTGGAAGTGAGGAGCCATGTGGAGACCCCTGCCAGCGCCGGGATTTTACACCCACTGACCTGTGACTTCTTGATTTGGAAGGAGACTTTATAGACTTATTTCAGGCATATGGGTTAATATTGGACTTATGACTTTGAACTGGACTGGGCTCAATGTCCTGTTCCTCTTGTATATAAAACTTTTCCTTATATCTATATGCGTGTCTATGAAATTTGTTCCTCTAGTTTACCCAGAACAACACAACTTGTATTCCTATAGAGTGTAATATTCTTATAAACTCAAAGGGGGCTATTCCACCCTAAGAATTGGCATAGATTTGATGGCAGTGTATGTGTGTTCTTGTTTGTTTCTTTGTTTGCTTGCTTGTTTTACTTTAAAAAATAGACAAAGATCTCTGAAACTTCTGTCTTGTAGGCAAACCCCTACTTTCTTAAAACTTAGGAGAGAAAGAACCATAGGGTTGCTTGTTTCTTATCTTCAAAATCTTTAATTACTTTATGGTACTTGGGCTGATTCATTATACTAAGGTGATGTCCTAAATTTATCTCTGAGTACTATTTTTCTTCTGAAAATAGTACTTTTTCTTACTAGTCTTAGGATTCAGATGACTAAATTTTTTCATAGCAATTTGTAATTTTTTCTTTTTTTTAACCAAAGTGCATCAGGTTCTCTTGAGAGTCTTGGTTAAAGGAGCAAGGTTGTTTCCATCATGCAAACTACCAATGTCAGGTCAAATTTTCCCACTACCTGTCTTATTACAAAAGATAGTAGGGTTTGTTTTGGGGAGGAGGGTGTGGGGTGATGTTCTGGTTATTTTTTCTTTTAGAATCTGAAGATTGCTTACGTCCCAGTTCTTAAAGAATACTCCTTGAAGTGTGTCTAGCAGTCTTAAACCTTGTTTTCCCTTCAAAAATAAGTCAGAAAGGGTCATGACCAGGGCTGTGGACATCCTCTTTCCTCTTCCATGTTTTAAGATTGCTCTAAAAGGGTATCCCCTTCCTAAATATGGTGAAGCTTAGTTGCCACTGCTTCCTAGGAAATAGGCTCTTCTATTTCAGAGAAGTGGGGGTGAGGTGGGGGGGCTTCTATCTCTGTTTTTGAAGGAGATAAAAGCTGTTATGGAAGATTGCTAAACTCCCTGAAGTTACGGGCATCAGAGATGAGAAACAGCAAAGTCAACGGACTTCCTGTACCTCCTGCATGGCTCTTGTACTTATAAAAAGTGCCAATCCAGTTAAGATGATTACTTAAGAGTGAGAAAATTCTCATAAGAATATTTGCCAATGTTTCCACAGGCAAACTAATGGATAGATTTATCTTCAATGGATAGTTCTCTCTAGTATTCTAAGGATAATAACTTTTCATCAGACTTGAATATTGTTCACATTATAAAACCGTTTTCTAAGAAGTTATTGAATATTATAGTCAAAATTTCAACAATATTTCCACATTAGGAACTTATAGAGAATTTTAATCTGTTTAGTAGGAAATTTTTACTTTTGGTGATTTGGGGATTGATTGACTATAATTTATGAACCATGTCACCTTTCAGAGTTCTAGAAACTTTGGTTGAGTGTACAAGTTTAGGCTACAAGTTCAGAATTTCAGTCCTTTTTATAAACACATTTTTGTTAGGGGAAAAAGTGAAATATCTTAGCAGGTCCATAAAGGAAAACTTATGCAACAAAAACTGATGTGTCCATGGCCATTGTTAAATCATAGTAAAATATACACATAAATATATTTTTTGAAAATGAAGGTGGAAATTTCACAAACTAATGGAAGACCAATCAGAATAGATTGAAATTTGGAAGGCCTGGACAATAAGGGGAAAGATTTTGAAATACAAGGTTTAGAAGTATCAGCTTTACTGCTATTTTATCGCGTATTTTTAAATTACCTTCACAGACAAAAAAATCCATTTCTTTTAAGGATGGATCTCTGAAATTCAGGTTTTGTTTGTTTGCTTTGGAAGGTCTTGGGGTCGCTTCTCACAAAGTTCTTTAAGCAGATGGTTTCTATTCACTGTCCACATCCACACTGCCTTTCCTTTTTCTGAATTTGGATCATTTGGACACGTTGGGATATGAATTAGTGGTGCCCGGATGGGAAACCATCACTTGGTGTTTGAAGTAGCGACAGATGACTGTTGCTAGTTTGTTGAAATTTGAGCCTTTTTTTGGGGACAAAAGATGTGTAGAGTATTATGAATATTGAAAATATTCTTAATAATATTTTTGCAAGATGTTGATTCAAGCAGCACACTATTCTTCACATCAATTCTTTTCTATTTCTATGTTTTTCTCATTTCAAGTCGAGCAGATCTATAGGTTGAGCACTCATTGTGGGTTTGTGTATGTTTTTGTCCAGTATAGCTTGAGTCAGTTGCACCTTTGTCCCCCACGTAACACTTTCTCCTCTTTAACACGTTAAGGAGGTATTTTAAAGAAGATGTACTCAATGTAAAACATCACTTGGTTTTTTGGTTTTTGGCTTTTCCACTGCTGTTTTCAAGACACAGAGCCCTGATGTGATGGTGGTGACACATCAGGCTGCTAACTGCAAGGCCAGCAGCTTGAAGCCACCACCCACTCTGCAGGAGAAAGGCTGGAATCTCCACGGCTGTAAAGAGTTCCAGTCGGGGAAACTCACAGGGGCGATTTGATTCTGTCTCATAGGGAGAGAATCAGCATGGACTCTACAGCACTAAGTTGGGTTTTGCTTTTATTTTCAAGATATAGCTTGTAATGGGTGCACACATAACAACTGTGTGTTGTAAGGATGGCATGTGTTTGGCAGGGTTTCAATCTGTAGTATGGGTGTCACAAGGACTTGTAGTGGAATGGGAAACACTGAGCAGGAGAAATTTTCATGAGAATTAGTTGGGGACATAGAAGGCAGTGGATAATTTTAAGGTGGTCCTTTTGCTGTAGTCCCCGTGAGTCCTGTAAAATGATCTTTTCCTAACAGAACCGTGTAAGAGAAAGTGGGGAAAGACACTGATAGGATTCGGTGGCATGGAATTGTTCATAGGGTTATGAGTGGCATCCTGCTGGGTATACGATGAGAGGCCTCAGAAGCAGGAGGGGCGTTTTACTACCACAGACGTGGCAAGTGTCCTCTGGACTTCAAGATCCCTGCACAGTGAGACGGCTTTTACATCAGAAGAATGAGAGAGCATCAGCAGCTTTAGAACCAGGAGCCAGAGCGTGAGAGAGGTGGTGGCCTCTTAGCCCACAGAGCAAGTAAAGCTGGGTGCTTGGAGGCAGGGGTCCCTTTGGATACTTAATTCATGGAGTTAGATTTACTGACTTCCAGGAACTGGACTTGAGTGCCTTTGGGCTGAGGTTTGCAGTGGAGTGACATGGCTTTGGGGGCAATTATCAGCACTGAAAGAACGCTGTAATGTATTTGACTTAACAACTATAACCCGAACACTTTTCAACTGGCTTGGAGACTGTTAAATTCCTCAATAAAGCCCTAAATCATGGATATTAGCAAATGTGAAGCATAGAATTATAGATCCCATCAGAAACTAGAGCGTGCCGTGGGAGTCAGGACAATAGAAGAGACAAAACAGTCTCCAAATTCAAGACAATTCTTAACAACTTCCATCTTCAGTTTATTCTAACATCGTCTACTCCTCCAGTTGTGAGGATTTTAGTTGTCACTAGATAGAGTTGTACTCCACCCCAAAATGTATTGTCTTTGACTTTCATTAGTGTTCCACATCATCTTGACTTTCAGTCAGCAAGGGTATGTTATCTGTATTTCACTTATTGTGAATGATGCAGCATTCTTCATATTGCCCAACTTCTAGGATTACATGACCACCGTTCAGATTAAATAAGTGCAGCTAAAGAACACATGACTCAAACCTTTATGGATTTTAAACCACTCAATATGTAAATAGATAGTGATTAAAAATGTCCAGATTCCTACCCATATCTTCCATAACTTGTCACCAAGATAGTTATAATAAGTAAAATGGTAATAAAATATGTATAAAATAACGAACTGCTCTCAAAAAATTTAGTTGATAACCCAAAGACAAAATGATTAAGTTATTGACATATGCTGAGATAGAAATTTAGAAAATAAGCTTAGGTGGAAAAAAAGATTATTTTACATAACACTTATTTTGTCATTTAAATATGTTTCCAGCTCTTTTAATAAATTGTTTAGATTATAGTCTTTATGTACACAAAAAACTCATGCTGTCCCTTTACATGTAAAGATCTCACACTGCGATTTCTCACAGCTATAGTGGCTTGAATATAATTTCCCCAAATTTAAGGTTTACTGGGATTTCAAGTATTAGAAGTTGATTGTTTTGGTTTAATTGGGTTATTACTCTCATTTATAAGAAAAACTTGGAAATCTACTTCCAAAAATAAGTCAATGAAACCCTTAAATGAAGGAAAACTTTGTTTTCCATAGAATTCAAACTCATAATATTTTCTGCCATTTTAACCATCTTACAATTTCTTTGTCTTTTATCACAGATATGTAAATACATAGCACTTTCTTTTTATTTCTATAAATATAGAAATTGTATAAAAATACATAAATTCTTACAAAAAGCAAGGAAAGAATAATGGATTACATTACCCTGCAAACACATTTTGATGCCTCAAATGTTAGACTTGTTTTGGGGCAATATTTGACTTGCTGATTGCAAAAATGGTACTGGTTTTGCCCTATCAACTGGATTTTTTAAAATATTGAACATGCCATATACTACTTACAACTGCTTATCCATACACACAAAAATAAAACTTGTTTAAGGTAGTACTAGACAGACAGAGAGAGGAAATGCACTCTGGCTTTATTTGAAGTAGTTTCTACTATACTAAATTTTAAGTCAAGATATACTTCCCATTATGTCCTTCAACCAAACATATATTTGAACAGTGAAAATTACAGGGACTTGGAATTTTCCCCAGGTATCACTTCACTCTTTTTATGAATTCAATAATGTGATGCCCACATGTTATAGTAAAAGGTGGTCAGAAATAAGAACTCAATGAAATTACTGTCATCAAGTCAATGCCAACTCAAAGCAGTTCTCTAGACCTGAGTTGTGGCGGTCACAGACTTTGGTGCCAATTTGACTGAGAGTCTAGGGGTAGAGTCTAGCCTGTTAATCTGGAGACAGCCAATGAGACCTCTCTGTGGGCATGGCTTTCTCTGAGAAGTCTTGAAATTCTCGCGATATTTTCCCCCCATGGAGATGAGAGACCAGAGACTCAGTCTCTTGGAGATGAACTACTGACCCAACAAGATGGCGGCATGCTAGTAGATCCTGAATCCTAAAACCTGAAGAAGCCAGAGGAGGAGCCACGTGGGCTTGCCCTGAAGGAACCAGACCTCTGGGGCTGAAGAAGTCACAGCTGGAGAAGACCCCTATCAGTGCTGTGATATTGTTGATGGATTCTGAGCTCTGGAAATGAGGAGCCATGGGAAGACCCCTGCCAGCACTGAGATGCTTCTACTGGTGTTGGCTACACAAGACTCTGCCCCCACTGAACTGTGGTTGTCCTGGTGTCATTGCACTTGCTTTGCGAGTTTGAAGAGACTTTATTGACTGGTATCAGACATATGGGCTAATATCAGAGTTATGACCTTTGACTGGACTGGATTGTGATACTTTCTCATTTTTTCATTCCTCTCTTAAATAAACCATTCCCTTATATCCATATGGGTGTTTATGAATTTGTTTCTCTAGTCTACCTGGACTAACACATGAGTAGAAATTCCCTGATGGATTTCTGAAGTTGCAACTCTTTCTGGGAGTAAAAAGCCCTGTCTTCCTCAAGAGGAGGAGTTTGTGCTTTCTAACTACTGCCCTTGTAGTTAGCAGCCCCACTTGTAGTTAGTGTACTCGACGGCCCCACCAGGGTGACTTAGAAATAAAGTTACTGTGAAGCCCCGAGGGCGCACTGGGGGAGCAGAAAGCTCAACCTTTCTGCTGCAAACCAGCTATACAGGTTGGGCTCCATCCCTACGGTCCTCACTCAAAACCACTAGCTGATTTGCAGGAGAAAGGTTGAGCTTTCTGCTCCAACAAACAATTGCTGTCATGGAAGCTCACAGGTGGTCACTATGACACAACACTGACTGGATGGCAGTGAGTGAGTCCAATAAACGAGGAGGGCTGGGGGTGGGGCAGTGATTACGGGTTGAACTGCTGACCCCGTGGTCAGCACTTTGAAACTTCCATTCAATCTGGGAGAGTAAAAGGAGACTTTCTACTCCTGCAAAGTGTTCCAGTCTCAGAAACTCATGGCCACAGGTCTACCCTGTCCTATAGAGTTGCCATGCATCAGGATCGACCTGGGGCAGTGAGCTTGGTTTTAGTGCAGTAAAGAAGGTATCTGGATGGCTTAGTGAGCTGTGTGTTTGTTAGCCACGAAGTCACGTATTGAAGCTCACCAACCACAGTGCAAAAGGAAGATGAGACTGTGTTCCCATAAGGTATACAGCCTCAGAAACCCACAGAAATCTACTCTGTCTTACTGGGCCACTATGATTCATAGTCTACTGACTAATAATGAAGTTTGGTACAATAAGAGTGATTCAAATGTTTTGAAACCTCAAATGGGTCTCACGGAGTTCACACTTGTTTATTAAAATCAAAATGCTCCAGTTTTATTATAGGGTGACACAATTTCTTCCCCTGTGCACACACAACTCGTAAGAGTTAGAATTTTTCTTTTAAAAGCATCTTAGAGACAATCTTACCTCCGATATATTTAATATGGATGATGCATTTTCTTCTACATGTCAAAATATGTTCTGAAATTTTATTGCATAAAATGAAAGGAAAAACTTCGATCTTTGAAATATGGATGAAAATTATTTGACATCTTTGATAGTTATATAATCTGGCGTCTACTTGGGAATATTCTGAATGAAGGGGTGGAGTCTAATTTGTCAATCAGGTCTCGGCTTGATTACCTCATTTGGAGCCGCTGAGGAGATAAATAGCTCACTGAAGGGCAGACATACTCTCTCTGCTTCATCTTCCTGCTCACAACACAGGTGGAGCTACACTGATGGAACCAGAGCCCTGGAGCTGAAGAAGTCGCATGGAAACCCATGCCAGCACTGAGATACTTGCACAGTCGCTGGATTTATAAGACTTTCCACCCACTGGCTTTGGTCTTCCTGCTTTGGGCATCATTGCATGTGTTGCATGAATCTACAGAGGAATTTATAGACTGGTATCAGACTTGGGACTTCATCTGGACTGCACTAGGATGTTGCATTTGCTCTTTTATATAAAAATCTTTCTTATCCACATATGTTTATCTCTGAATTTGTTTCTCTAGTCAGCCCAGACTAACACATTGTTTTATATTTTCAATACTCTAAATTACCATAGGAGCCCTGGTTATGCATTGGGCTGCTAATCACAAAGTCAACAGATTGAAAACATGAGCTACTTCTGGGGAGAAAGATGGGTCTTTATTTCTTCCATAAACAGTGACAGTCTGGGGAACTCAGAGGAACAGTTCAACTATGCCCTATAGGTTCCTTAGAATTTGGCACCAACTTGATAGCAGTGAGTGAAATCGCCCTCACACTTTTCATATATGTGCCCTTTCAATTTTTTTAATTACACTTTTCTCAACCTGTGTTCTGACTCTGCAATATATAATTTGATACCATACCAAAAAGAAAAGAAAAACCTGGTACCATCTAATAGATTCTAACTTATAGGGACCTCCAAGATGGAGAACTGTCTGGTTTTTAAAATCATTTTATAGGGACCTCTAAGATGGAGAACTGTCTGGTTTTTAAAATCATTTTATAGGGAGCTTTACAGATATCTTTACACTCCATAGTTCAGACACATCAAGCAGTATTGTACACTTGTTACAAGAATCAGTTTCAAAACATTCTCCGTCTTCTTGACCTCCACTCCCCTTTATGCCCCTCCCTGAAACCTTATTATTGTCCTATATATTCATACTATATATCATGCATTATGAGTTTTTTGTTTTATTTTACACTATCTAATATATAAATTCACCTTCAATTCTGTTATTTGCTCCCCTCAAGTATAAAGTCATCATTGTTATCAGTCCCCACCCCACCCCCTGCTCCCTGGACCCTCAGGAAACAGGGCTACTCCCATTACTTTTTCTGGGGGTTTCCTTTCACGCATCAAACGTTCTTAATCTTACCAATGATGTCATGCATCAAATGATCTTCATTTTACTAATGCCCATACACAAGTCTAACAAGGTTCGTGAGGTAAAACTGAAACCGTAAAACTAGGGGGAGGAGATGTTAGAGATCTGGAAGAGAGTTACGTGTTTCTTCAGTTCTGTAGTGGGGCCTGGATGTATCATTCCTTCCTTTTGTCCCTTCTGTGAGGGACTTTTATCTTATTGGCAGGTTTGGGATATCCGCTACGTCCATGCTCCTTCACATAGATTTGGCAGTTTGGTTGTGACCTTCTGATACCTATTCCTGTTAACATCCCATGATACCACAGGTGGGTGTGTTTCTTCATTGTGGGCTTTGTTATTTCCCTGCTAGATAGCCACCTGTTTAACGTCAAGCCTTTAAGATCCTAGGCACTGTATCTATTAATAACCGGGTACCAGAACTGATTTCTGCATCACATTTATTTATGTACCCACTGTTTCCTCAGCAAAACTGTCCTTTGGCTTTCCAAACATTTATATCTTTTTAAGGCTGCACAGTGACTTGGGTCTTTTAACCACTGATGTAATGATTGGCGGCTCAATGTGCAACCATCTAGGCACTATTGATTCACTTCCCTGGCTTTGGGAATTGTCTAATACCTTACATTTTGTGTCTTATCCTGTAATTTGTGGGTCTGAATTTTCATATTTAAAATTAGGATGATAAATTAATAAATTACTATAGCTAATTTCTGAAATAGAGTAGAACACTATATCTAAGAAACTAGAGCTGATGTGGTCTATACTGTAAAATTTTCTGATACATTGCCCCAAATAACCCCAGAAATAGATGTGCAATCCAAGATACCTAGATTTTTTTTCTTTTTTGAATTTTTTTTCTTAATGGGCTGTGTTAACTATGCTTTCCTCTATCAATTAGGAGATAAGTTTACAAAGTCATTAATGATGACAAGGCATTTGGTGTTGCTTTTGTGTTTCTTAAAATTGGTTTCACTTTATAGGGATCTGATGTACAACAAAATAAAACACTACCAAGTCGTCAGTCATCCTGACAATTGTTATGTTGGAGCCTACTGTTGAAACTACTGTGTCAATCCATCCATCATGTCAAGGGTCTTCCTCATTTTAGATGAACCTCTACCATGTTGGATATCCTTTCTCTAGGATGTATGTCTTCTGGTAACCTGTTAAAAGCACATTGTCTTAAGTATTGTTATCTTTTTTTCTAAGAAGCATCCAGGTTGTACTTCCTCCAATGTCAATTTGTTGTTCTCCTGTCAGTGCGTGGTACTTATAAAATTTTTGGCCAATACTATAATTCAAAAGCATCAACTCATCCCAGTCTTCCTTGTCCATTACCAATGAGGCGATTAAATATGCCATTGTTTGAGCTAGGTATACTTTAATTCACAAAATGATATTTTGTATTACATAGGCCTTTATATACTACTTTAAATAGATCATATGTAGTAAATTTGCCAAATGCAATATGCTGCTTGATTTGGCCGTTACTTTTCTGAGTGTGGAGTGTGTATCCAAATCAAAGATAATTCTTCACAATTTCAATCTTTCTTTTCTGTTTATCATATTGTCTGTTTGTAGAATACTATTGCTGTCATTAGGTACTAGCTAGTTTGATATGCCCTAATGTGACTCTATATACAACAAAGAGAGACTGCATGATCCTGCGCTATCCTTCACAATTGTTCCTGTGTCCGAGTCCATCGATGCAGCCACCTGGTCAACACATCTCACTCAGGGCCTCCCTTTCCTTTGCTGCTCCTCACCTTTACCAAGCACGAATTCCTTCTCCAGGGCCTAGTCTCTCCTGACAACATGTCCTAAGGATGTAAGACAGACTCTTGCTATCCTTTCCTCTAAGGTGCGTGGCCTTCCTTCTTCTGACACAGATTAGTTTGTCCTTTTAACAGTCCATGGTACATTCAGTAGTATTCCCCGTCACCACAATTCAAATGCATCTATTCTTTTTCCATCTTATTCAGTGTCCAACTTCTGCATGCATATGAAGCAATGGAAAAATTCCATGGCTGGGGTAAGCTACACCATAATTCTCAAGTTAGCATCCTTGCTCTTCAGTACTCTAAAAAGTTCTTGTGCAGAAGATTTACCTCATATTATGTCTTTGATTACCAGTTGTCTTTCAGTTTGTCATATTGTGGTGGCTTGTGTGTGGCTGTAATCCTGGAAGTTATGTCACTGGTCTTTTCAATGCCAGCAAGGTCATCCAAAATAAGCAGGCTTCAGCAAAGCTTACTTACTAAGAACAGACATGAAGAAAGACTTGAATCACCACTTCATAGGAAGAAGCCACTGAAAACCTTATGAAAATTTTTGAAACCTTGTCAGATATTATACAGTTATGATATTTTAAATTTCTTTTATATTCATTTGAATATTGATGTTTATAGTCTTTGATCTTCATCAGCAAATATCTCAGGTAGTTTTCACTCTCAATAAGCAAAATTGTGTCATCTACATGTTGTTGATTGTTAGTCTTCTTCCCTATCCTGAAGTCATGTTATTCTTCACAATAGCCACTTTCTCAGATTATTTTCTCAATATAGAGTTTGAATAAGTATGCTGAAAGAATGCAATTGTTGTAAATATATTTCCTGAATCGAGTTTTCTATATCTCCATTTGAGAACTAAAACTGCATCAAGAAAAGAATAATAGCACCTCTCTTTAAATTCTTCATGATAGAACTGTAGGGATAGAGCCAAAAACATAACTACAGGAATTTTCCACAAGAGTACTATATTAGTGATTCATATTATTAGAATTCTAAAAATAGCCCTGGATGGCATAGGAGAGGAGTCATCTGCTCTTTGATAATTATCTGGTTCAAACATGCTCAGTTTCCCACCTCACTAGCCCAACACAACAAAGCCCGATTTCCTCTTAAATCTGTGCATTTATCTAACAATTACATAATTAATTAATAATTGATAAATTCATAAAGACTTATCATGCTGAAATCGAATTTAGTAGATCTTAAATTTTGGTTGACTCTACTTACACTATGTATTTCATGTTAGATCATAATTTGATGACTTCTTCCGGTTTCTGTTAGGTGAAATTGAGTAGGTTTCAATTCATAGTCATCCCATGAGCAAAAAAAATAGACTCCTCACCATCCTCACAATCCCTGTTATGTTTTAATCCATTGGTGTAATTGCTGTGTCAATCCATTTCCTTTAAAGTCTTCCTCTTTTTTTGCTGGTCCTCTATTTTACCAAGCTTGATGCCCTTACCCAAAATCTGGTCCCTTCTGATAACATGTACAATGCACTTGCCATCTAAGAATGCATCAAAGAGCATGCTAGATGTACTTCATACAATAAAGATTTGTTTATTCTTTTGGCAGTCTGTGAAATATTTAATATTCTTCACCAAGTCCACAATTCTTCAGTCTTACTCATTGTTCAGCTTTCCTATGTATATGAGGAAATTAAAATACCATTGTTTGTGTCAGGCTCACTTTACTCTTCAAATTGGCATCTCTTTTGAACACTTTAAAGGAATATATTGCAGCACACTTTCCCAGTATAATGCTTCATTTGTTTTCTCAATGCTGCTTCCATGAGAATTACTTATGGTTCCAAGTAAAAGAAAATCCTTTATAAGTTCCATCTTTTTTCCATTTTTTGTTTCCTAGTCCAGTTGTGAAGATAATCACTTCTTTTTTCCATTTATTGTTTCATAGTCCAGTTGTGAAGATAATCATTTCTTGACTTGCAATTCATATTGAAGATGGTAGTTTCTCATCTTCATCAGCACATTTTTTATCAAGTAAGATTGTAACATCTGTATGTTGCAGGTTACTAATGAACATCTGAGATACTTAAGGTTTATTGTGTTAACCTGGCCAATGAACGCATGTGGGATCAATTGAAAGCAGAGAGAAAAATGACTTGATGAGACTTGCCTTTCTAGTTCTCTTGCCTCTTCTCTCTGATGGTTCGACTAGTGTGTGGCTGCCTTAGCTAGTTCTGCATCAGCTGGCAAGGCTCACTTCCTGTGAGACATCCCTGAGGAGAAGTCACATGGTCTTACCCTTATGCAACCCTGGTTGCTGGAGCAGGCAGCAACCCCTGGAAGCACTGAGAAGCTTACACCTCCAGTGGATTCAAAGACTTTCTACCCATTGGCCTGTGATCCTTCTGCATTTGGCATCATTGTGTGTATTTTGTGAGTTTCAGGAGGAATTTATAGATAGGTGTGGGGCATATGGGCTTAGATTGGATGGCCGGGATGCTTTCTGAATGAACACTTACCATTTTATATAAAACTCTCTCTTATATGTATATGAACTTCTGTGGATTTGTTTTCCTGGTTTACCCAGTTTAACACAGCATCTAATCCTGATGCTGCGTTCTTTTTCATATAATCCAGTTCTTAAGGTATTTGCTCGATATATGGATTCAGTTGGTAAGGTGAACATGTACTATCCTAACATAAAACTTTTATGATTTTCAACCATGCAGGATCCTCTGTTCTTTAGAATGACAGCCATTTAGTCTATGTTCAGGAGCTGTATATGAAAACAAGGAAGTGTCCTGGGATTTCCATTTTTCACAATGTCATCTTTAATGTGTTCTGACCTAAACTGCTGAAGGATTTTACATAGTAAACAAAACACAGGTAAGCATCTTCCTGGTAGCCTCTGGTTTAAGCCAAGATCCATTTGATATTAGCATGAATATAACTCATTCCACATCCTCTTTCAAATCTGGCTTGAATTTCTGGAAGTTCTTTGCTGATATATAATTGCGATCATTTAAAAATTACCCTCATCAAAATTTTACTTGATTATGAAGTTAGTGATATTATTCAATCATTTCTGCATCTCATTGTATTATCTTTTTTGGGAAGGTGTACAAATAGGGATCTCTTCTAAAAAGTTGGTAATGAAATTCGTGGCATTCATGAATGAGCCCTGTCAGTGCTAACTTACAGTAGCTGTCCAATGAGTATACTGCCAAATGCTGGAGTCTTGTTTGGGCCGATCCCTATACTACAATTAAGACTTCTTCCTTCAGAGCTAGTGATTCTTCATTATGCTACCTCCAGAAGTGATCGCATTTTGACCAATTATTTAGAGCACAGAGCCTTGGTGTATGATTTTGACCTTCTGTTGATCCTTCCTGCATTGCTCCATAACTTGGCCATAGAATTCTCAACATTACAAATTGAAACTTGAAATATTTCTTCAGTCCTTCCCATTTCAGGAATGTTGACTGTGTTCTTCATTTTTGGTTTATAAATCCAGGCTTTTCCCCATTTGAATATAATACTTTATCTTTTCCATCTGTTTTATGAAATATTCTGGTCCGCTTTTTTCTTTTATTATTTCTTCTATTCATTTTAGCTATTCTGCTTTCAATAACAGGTTTCAGTCTCCCTTTTAACTTCAATTTTGATCTTCCCTTTCTTTTTGTAATTGTGTGTGTGCTTGATGGCCTGAATGTCACCCCAAAATATCAGTCCTTAGTGTTCAATGTGTCAAATCAGTTGAATTGGTCTCTAATTTTAAATGGGATACACTCGAGGCTAAACATATTTGAAAATTCCTATTCCTATATTTACTAATATGAAAGTTTGCTAATTTTAGGGTGATAGTCTAATTTGACACATGAGTAATTGGGTAACTTTTTGTTGCTTTAATTTTTAAAGTGTATCATTTATTTATTACATTTCTACCAAGAGATTTATACTTTGGAAATCTCTGAATCATGAATTTTAAAAATATACTATCTGATTAAAAGGAGTATTATTTGCAATATGGGCTCAGTATTGGATGTCTAACTGAACAGAGGGCTCTTCAAACCCATCAGTTACTCCATCAGAGAAAGATAAGGTGATGTTCCTCTGTAAAGATTGACAGCTCTGTAAACCATGTTGAACAATTCTACTGTAGCTTATGGCTTTGCTAGCAGCTGGAATTGACAAGAGAGTTGTGCTGTGTTATTTTGCCCTCCAATCTGAATATAATTAAGTTTATAAATTCTAAGATATTTATTCATTTTTTTCATGGCTTCTTTTTTTATTAAATCATTTTTGGGGGCTCATCCAACTCTTATCATGACCAACACATATATCAGTTGTGTGCAGACCACATTTGCACATTTGTTCCCATTATAATTCTCAAAACATCCTCCTTCTACTTAGGCCTCTGATATCAGCTCCCCATATTTCCCCTCCCTCCTCACCCTCCCTCTCTCATGAGCCCTTAATAATTTACAAATTATTATTATTTTGTCATATAGTCCGCTGTTCGATGTGTCCCTTCACCCATTTCTCTGTTGTTCATATCTCAGGGAGGAAGTTATATGTTGATCCTTGTAATTGTTTGCCCCTTTTTACTCCACCTTTCCTCCACCCTCCCAGTATCACTACACTCACCACTGGTCCTGAAGGGATCATATGTCCTGAATTCCCCATGTTTCAGCTCCAGTGTACATCCTCTGTTCTAGCTGGATTTGTAAGGTAGAATTGGGATAGAATTGGGTAGGAGGAAGCATTTAAGAACTAGGGGAAAGTTGCATATTTCATTGTTGCTGCACTGTACTGGCTCATCTGTTCCCCATGACCCCTCTAAAGAGGATGTCACTTCACCTATTAATGGACTTGGGGTCCACAATCTGTACTCCCCCTTATTTATAATGATATAATTTTTACTTCTTTGATGTCTGAAACCTGAAACCTTCAACACCTCATGGTCACACAGGTTGGTGTGCTTCTTTCTTGTGGGCTTTGCTGCTTCTGAGCTAGGTGGCCACTTGTTTATTCTCAAGCCTTTAAACCACAGATGCTATATCTTTTGATAGCCAGGCACCATCCGCTTTCTTCAGCACATTTGCTTATGCACGTGTTTGTCATTAAGAATCATATCAGTAAGGTGGGCCTGCAATATTATAATTTTTAGTTCTTTGAAACCTGATAACTGATTCCTTCGGCACCTTGTGGTCACACAAGCTGGTGTGCTTCTTCCATGTGGACTTTGTTGCTCCTGAGTTATATAGCTGCCTGCTTACTTTTAAGCTTTTAAGATCCAAGATGCTATATCTTTTCATAGCTGAGGACATCAGTTTTCTTCATCACTTTTGTTTCTGCACACATTTATCTTTAGTGATCATGTCTTGAAGGTGAGCATCATGGAATGCCAATGTAATAGAACAAAGTGTTCTTTCATTGAGAAAGTAAATGCCCATCTGCTGTCTTAATACTTACCTTATAAGTGTATGCACATGGATCTATTTCCCCATCATCATATATAAATATAGTAACCAATGTACATGCCTGTATTTAAACCTCTATAAATGCCCCCTATACTCCAGTTCTTTCCTCTATTTCCTTTTATTTTCCTCTTGTCCAACTATCACGCTCAACCTCCATTTGGGTTTCAGTATTTTCTCTCTATTACATTACTCTTGATCAATCCCTATCAGACCTATCACATTCATCTTGTCACTGATTTTGAATCACTTGTTGTTCCCTTATCCCTGGGTTGGTGATGACCACTTCCTTTTCCCTCCTCTCCAACTCCCATGTCCCCCTGGAACCATCAGTCCCATTGTTTTCTCCTCCAGACTGTTCATCCAGCCTGTTTTATCTAGATAGACCTGCAGGGATAACACTATGGACAAAAAAAACAAGACATCCTAAGATGAAGCAAAGAAAATAAAATGATGATAACCAAAACAAAAAAAACCAATGTCCAAAAACATATATCTATGAATAAGTAAAAAATAAAATAAAAATAATCACAAAATAAAAACCTGTAAAAAGTTCAAGGTCTGTTCGTTGACCTCCAGGAGTTTCCCCTGGTTGAGTTGGATGAGGTGCCATACTCCGGCTCCAAAGCATATCCTTGGCCCTGCCTCAGGAACTCCATGCTTGGCCGCACACCCTTAGTGTTTTGCCATGGTGTGGTGGGGTCAGACAGGGTCAGGACTCTACTCATCCACTGTTGTTCCTGTAGGGCCTTGGGTCAGCGAGGCACACCATGTTTTAGAGTGGATCCGTCCTTATGGTCCTCTGTGTGCATTGGTTGTTCTGAGTGGGAATATCATCCCCAAGGCTTGGTGAGCCAGGATGCACTCCATTCTCCATTCCTCCCTATTCATTTGTTCTCATGTGCTTTGGTCTGGCATGTCCCACTCCCCATACTACAGCTTCAGTGCTGTTTTCTAAAGGAAACTCCCCTGGGGGGAGGGGCTGCTGTCTACATAGTTGGGATTGAGGTTGGGCCCTCAGACCCTTCCACTGGATCTCCGACACTGCTTGTCGCCACACTGTATTCATACCCTGGAACACCGGGTTTAAGTTTGGTCTGGGTACTAACACACCCAAGCGGGGCATATTATTTATCTCTCCACAGGGAAAGTGGGACCAAACTATTTGTTCAATTTTTAAGAAGCCTTTTTTTTTTCTGCTGATTTTGATTATTTGGTCAGATTATTTTTGTTACTGTTTATGAAGTAAATATAAGGTGTAACAGAATTTTTTGAGAATAATGTATTCTGCTCGATAAACTAAGAAAATCCAAACTGGTTCAAATAAAATATTCCTGAACTCTATCTTCCAGAAATTTTCAGAAAGACTTGGAGTGGGGAGATGGATTATTTTCCTGGTAGACATGAATGCATGTATTTCTAGGACCATAATTTGAGGAACAATGATGTAGAATCATTTCAATTATGAATTATCATGTTTGTCACCTCACGGGTTGAATAATATAGTATATACACAGTGAACTGCTTTCCATAAACTTTATTTTACAATTTTAGCTATTTGTTTAGAATTACCGCCATGACCCTAAAGTGGTTAGTACTCTGCATTGTGTTTATAATTGCCATAAACTCGATACCATGAGTTTCCTATTATTACCATCTTGCAGTAATTTGGTCCATTTACCACACTGGTGAAGCCCAGGAGCGTGCAGTGCTTCATCCGTTGTGCTGCGGTGGCTATGGGTCTAAACCTACCGGAATGCACTTAGCAATAACAAGGAACCATCCATTGGTACAATGCCATTAACTGAAGGCACTCTTGATTCAAATTTCTTTACTTTATGCCAAATGTCCTGTTTCTTATGACATTGACAATTTTGAAGAGTACTAGTCCAATCATTTCTTAAATGCCTATTTGTGAATGATTTATTTGATGGTTACCCATGATTACACCAGAATGATTGTTTGGAGGAGGAAAACTACGAAGTGAAATATCATTTTTTCTCATGTCCACTCAGCGGTGCATGCAGTCAACATAACTTCTCACTGATGATGAAAATGTCGATCAGCTTGTTGAACTTTCATTTTTCAGCTTTCTCTACTGAAGTTCCTCCATCTTCTCCTTTTCCACACTCTTCAGGAGGAAATGCATCTAAAAAGAGGGAATTCTGTTCCTCCATCTTGGGGATGTAGTGCTTTCAAAGTCATGGTGTTATACAGTGTCCACCCCAACCCATCTCTTGGATATTGCAGGACCAGGCAGGGTGTTTATTTTGGTGTGTGTGTGTGTGTGTGTGTGTGTGTGTGTGTGTGTTGGGTGGTGGGGGCGAGGGGTACTTGAGGCATAGGAGTTCAGCACAAGATTGGTGCATTTTGGAGTAGCGAACAATGCAATGCACTTATTGAGCCAGTGCCTTGTATGAGTATGGGCTCAGCCATTTGTTTTAAACAGGGGTTATAATCCAGAACGATTTTATTAATATTATTTGTTTTTACTCACATTGTTCCAGGGTAAGCTATTGGACACCTCTTCCGTTGGCTCTAGTTTGTTGTCGATGTGCTCTCCACTCCAGTATATTCGGTTGTTTGTTTACTGAGCACATCTTTACTTTCTAGCACTCTAAAATGCTAAGGGTTCATCACATACACTTTCTCTCCCAGGCCTGAAATCTCTGGGTTTTTTTTCTTAAGAAATGACATTAAGAATCAGTATCTGGGGGCTGAGCCCCAGTGGCGTAGTGGTTGTGCACGGGACTGCAGCCCACTGGGATGGAGGTTCAATTCCAGCTCCCAGGAGCAAAAGGCTGGGCCTCCTACTCCCACCACCAGAGGGCAGTGATGCCCCCTCCAAAAAAAAAAAAAGAATCAGTATCTGAGTAAAAGCTACACAATTAACTTTTTAAAAAAGAATAATTAGGGAAAACACAGAATATTAACAAAATTACCAGGGGATATTTAATAGTCATCTAGAATAGCACATTTGAAGTCATTTTTGTTTCAGAAATTTTTAACATTATTAAGTAACCCAAATTTGCATGAATTACATATATTTGTATTCACTGAATTAAGAATATATAGAAATGTAAAGATTAGTACTCAATTAAAATAGAACAATAAACATAGTTTTAGCTATATTAGCACATTTATATTTAGTATATTTTAAAAATTAGCTATTTATTTCCAGTCAAAATTAATAGAGTGATCTTATTATACATCCTTGTAAATATTTTTAATGTATAACTTAATAGGAAAAAGTTGGATTATTGGGTCTATTTCTACATTTAATCTGTTGAAATTTTTTGTTTGTATAAAGTCTATGCAAAAAACACAGTCTTGTACAGATATGAAGTTGGAAAAGAGAGGACCATTTTAGTAATCTTTTCAGATAACTTTGGATGCAGTATGAGATCTCTGGAAAAAAATCCAGTATATTCTCATAGAAAAGTAAGAGTTAAAAGGCCAATTTTGACATCTCGTAATCCCTGAAATATAACAGAAGCTAACAAGTATCTCCACATTCTTTAGAAGAAAAGAACTGCGCTGAGCCCTGGTGGTGTAGTGTTTGTGTGCGGGACTGCGACCCACAGGGTTGACGGTTCAAATCCAGCAATAGCTCTCTGGGAGCAAGGCTGGACTTCCTACTCCCACCAGGGCAGTGATGCGAAGAAAAAAAGAAAAGAAAACAACTGCTCACCATAAAGCCATCATTTCAAGAGAAAAAAACAAACTCAGATTCACAATTTGTTTGCTCAGATGAATGGATTACATTTATTTCAGAGGCGTGGGGTCAATTGACACAAGCCCTCAGTTAGTGGTTAAATGTTGAAGGAAATGTCACTGTAAAGCTCTGTGACTTCTGCTCCAGAGTTCATTCTGCCTCATAACGACTCTGTATGACTAAGTAGAACTACCTCGTCGTGGTTTTTCAGGCTCTGAATAGTGAGAGGAGTAAATATTCTCATCTTTCTTCTGGGGAATGGTTAGAGATTTTAAACTGCTGACCTTGTAGTTGCAGTCAAACTCATCACCTGCTATGCCATGGCCTCCTTAAAATGAAGTAAAGTACAACCAACTTCACTGTCATCGAGCCAATGCTGATGCGTACTGACCTCCTAGCACAGGCTAGAAGTGCCCCTGGGAGTTTTTGAGACTGTAACTTTTTATGGGTGTGGAAAGGCCTGTCTTTCCTCTGCAGAGTGGCAAGGGGTTTCAAAAGTGGACCTTAGGGTTAGCAGTGCAAATCATTATATGCATCGCAAACAGTTCATCTACACTTTGTATACTCTTCTTCCTTATACCTTCTCTCTACTTGACCATATTGTAACTTGTCTTCCTATTACATTCCCAGGTTTAGGGCAGCTGTTTGGCATGTGTGATGAGAGGTCACTTGCAGGCATTTTCCATGCTTTGCCTGGACCATCAATCAACCGTGATGAGTGGTTGCTTGAGCAATTTGCAACATGAAAACACCTCGTGGGGCACTCGAGACTGAGCGAGTAAAGGCAAATTTAGCAAAAAAAAAAAAAAAAAGAGAGAGACAGGAGAGTGAGTCCAACTCCAATTTTCTAAGCCAGTGTCTCTGCCGGCATGATTGTGAGAGATGATGGATGACTGATATCACTCTCAAGTGTCTTTTATCCCTGAGGAACATTTTTGCCAATTTTCTGGTGAACTTAAATGTCCACAGATGTCTGCGATGAAACTCACTGATTTGTAACTCAAAGACTACACTTCCAAATTGGTGGCTAATTACAGTGGAGACTGGTGACTTACTATAGTTTCAGCAAGAAGTCATTTCGTGTCCTAAAGATAACTTTAGTAATTTGCCATTGCCATGACTGTCAAGCTTAATGATTTTTTTTCAGTGGGTTGGGGGTAAGAATGTGATGTTAGGTGTTGCTAGTCTGAGTTCACAATTGGCAAAAATATACTTCTACATTTCACTGTTGGCACTCCTAATTTAGGAGGGAAAAAGTTGGATAAGTAGCCTGTTCAAAGTTTTCCATTTATTTAAATGAATATATATACATGTTTTAAAAAAAATTTGACAGAGCATATAACATAAATATATATTTACTAAGAATATCTGAGATTGATACAGACATAAAATAGATGAATAGATATGAGATAAAATAAAAAGGATATCTCTACAGTAAAAATTGCTCTGAAAAATATCTATTTCTCTGCAATTTAATGAAAAAGACAATGACTTCTTTACATTTTTCTGATCTGCATTCCTCACTCCACCTTTTGTTCTCCCCTCTCCTTACTGCTTTTTAAGCAAATTACCAAATATCTAACAGAAAGACTTTCCGGCTGAGCCCTGGTGGCATAGTGGTTTTGTGCGGGACTGCACAGGATTGCTGGTTCAAATTCAACAGCAGCTCTCTAGGAGCAAGACTGGGCTTCCTACTCCCATCAGGGCAGTGATGCCACAAACAAACAAAAAAAAACAGAAAGAACTTCCTTTTTTCCTTTTCATACCTCCCATTATGGATGTGAAATATTTCAACTTTAGTTCACCCGTTTTATTCGCAAGCCCAATAGAGAACCCTAATATTCAAATTCTAAAAGAGTCTAGATCTCACAAAAATTCCCAATGGTAAATTGTTATTCTTATTATTCTTTTCTTAAAGATGTATGCCAATTCCTTGTCTTTGATTTATACCCTCTACTCAGTCTTAGCCAGAATTTTCAAAACTGGTTGGTGTAGCTTACCCATAAAACCCAGATATGCCATGGGCACTAAGCCCAATGCAGTCTAACTCCACACATAATACTTGAATACTAATACAAAATTTAATTACCAATAGCTGACTGTTTATTCAGTACATTAATAATAAAAACTGTTAACTTATATGAGGATCTTCCAAAAGGTTGTAAAAATGTCCATTATCTTCATACTTTATGTTTTATATGTATTACATACTGCCCTTACATAAAAGCTACATTTAAGTGTAGGTGATAATGAAGAGTTTTACAAGAAGTGCAAGGTGTTTGCTCCTGATGATATAGCTGCAGAGATGCATTCACTCATCCCACTTACCTTGTACACAGTGGTCCTTCCTCTGGATCCATCCATCTTGAAATGGTGGACAGTCACAGTGAGAGCCCTAAATCAGTCACAGCAATATCTATATATCTATATATCTATAGATATATATTCAACTCTTTCTATCAATGTCATGATTTTTTTTTCTGATTCTTGGGAATACCTCCAACATCAATAGTCACATTTTATATGGGCCCTACAGTATTATTCATGGTCTATGGTATTGTATTAAAAACAATAAAAATATACAATAACTTCTAGAGATGGATTTTTACTGTAGCTCTGCATTTTTTAGAAATACAAGCTACCTGTGTAAAAATGATTAGAATTACATACATACCATTTATTAAAATCTGCATATATATGAGTCTATAGATCTCAAACCTGTGTTACTCAACAGTCAACTGAGTAATAGAATCACCTTGAGAAGTTAAACAAATAAATAAAGACTTGGGTGCCACCAACTACCAGAACCGGCAGCCTCGTCAGATGGTGTTTAGCATTCTCGTAAGTGATTCCAGTGTACTTGCAGTTCTGAGGATTACTGGCCAATGTTATAGGTGGAAAGATGTTTTTATTTCATACAATAATATGAACAGATTGTTAATAGCTCCCACAAGGGCTATATTAAGAATGATTCCAAAGTCATGTTTCAGATCCAGGCTGTGAGCTGTGATGCATTTATGATGGCTACTGAGGACTCTAGTAAGTGAAACAATCTAGATGTCAGAGTTTTACCATGCCTCACCCTGGCCTTCTGACTAAATCTATTCCTTCATAATTACCGAAGTCCATTACCCATATCTCTGAATTATATCTTTATTAAGGCATATAATTTTTATATTACATAATAATGATATGGAGTAATTTCATTTTATATAAATTTTGCTATTTTTTAATTAAATGATGTGTTCTAAGAGCAAAGTCATTGAGTGTATGGAGGCTATATAGTTGGCTACACAAGACAGAAGGAAAATCCAATTCCTTATCTTCTAAAGCCTATTTCCAGTAGGCAGATGTCAGATATTTCTCTACCCTCCAGCCTTCTTTTCTCCTACTCTGACTATTCTTCTCACAGCACTCTACTTTTCCATTCTTTTTTATAATCCTTTGTAATACCCACACAGAACTCATGGACAATACAATCACTAAGATTAATTAGGAAAACTAACAGATTACAAAAAAACCAGGGCCAGAAAATATTGATCTATTAGTAATATCTATCTTTAGCCAGCAGCCAACTCTCTCTTTAGTCCCCACACACTCAACCATATGGTCCCTTGATCTCTACCTCCACGGGCCAGGAACCAGCCTACTGCTGCACCTTAAAGTACTGGAGTCTTGGCCTTGTTCCTCTATTCTGTCTCTTCCTGCTTCTCAGATAGCTGTCATAGAAGGTACACACAGAGAATGGGCTTTGATGAGGTGTATGTATTTTTTGTCTTTCAGAAGACCATACTACCAAGGAAACAAAGGATGGAGGCTCAGTTCATCACCCCATTTCACTTTAATCATGATCATTAGCTTAACAAAGAGCTCTATCCAAAATGGGAATATAACCCCAGGCATAAAGGCTAGACTATATAATGCATCACAAAACAAATATAGACAGAAGACCACTTTCTAGCCCTGCTATGCATTGTCTCTTTCATACATGAAACATTTACTTACCCCAAAAGTGTCTTCCCCAGACCCTTTCTCCAAACTGAATAGTATTCAGTGTGAATCCTCGTTTCACTTATCTTATGACTAAAGTCAACCATAGAAGGTTGTAAAACAGCCACTACATACCTTCATCTTCCCTATTTTACATTTTCAGTTTATAAATTGTCTAATTCTATCAATCTATAACTCTGAGGAAACAAATCTAATATAGAATCATCATTCCTGTTGGAAGTTTGGTCATCTGCATTCATAAAGAGCATCTAATATAGAGCAAACCATCTATAATATATTCAGCAATGTTAATCAACTCACAGGGTCAAAATATTTCCCTCTTCACTGACTAGAGTCTGGCCAGCCCAGGTCTCACTGTAATACAAGCTAGGTCAAATGGATATTAGTAGTATTCTTGGGAGCTTACACACAATTCCTTGAAATTCCAACCATATAGACCATTCATCTACTCTCATTAGCTCCAGCTTCCTAGGGCTAGGTTATGCCCACAGCCTCAGCCTCCAAACAACTCATTCACACTTTTAGACCAACCACCACTTCTTTCTTCTTTCTAGACTCTGTGGATTAGGTCAATGCCAAACAATGGATTGTGTCCAACTAAAGCGAGTCCATGTCTTCATTGCTGCATTTTCCCCACTTGCACTCCACTAGTGGATCTAGGTGGAAATGTCTTTCTGCTCCCTGGTTCTTCTGATTATTCAATCCTAGAGGGAATTCTCTGATGGGCACACACTGTTTTTTAGGCTGTTCAAATCAGTTTCAACTCATACTGACTGTAGATACCAGAGACTGTCCTGTCTGGCAGACTGCTCACAAGTATTATGTTGGAACTCATTGTTATAGCTAATGTGCCCATCCCTCTTGTTGAGGGTCTTTTTCACTACCCTTCTATTTTACCAAGCATGATGTTCTTCTGTAGGAGCTGGTCTTTCCAAAAACCTTGTACAAAGTAGGTACCATCCTCACTTCTAAGGAGTATTTTGGCTATTCTTCTTCAAAGTTAGATTTGCTTCTGTTTGGAGAAGGCCATGGTATTTTCAATCTTTTTTACCACTACCATAATTCAAATGCATTGATTCTTCATTGGACATCCTTATTCAATGACAAACTCTCACAAGCATATGAGGTGATTAAGCATATACCATGACTAACATCAGACAAACCTGAGTCTGCAAAGTAACCTCTTTACTTTTCAACACTTTAAAGAGATATTATGTAACAGATTTACCCAGTACATCTTCTTTTTGATTTCTTGACTGTTGCTTCTCTGAGCATTGATTGTGGTTCCAAACAGGATGGAATCCTTGGCAACTTCAATATTTCTCCATTTAACTATTGGCTCAGCTGTGAGGATTTTTGGTTCTTTACCTTGAGATATAATCCATATTGAAGGCTGCAATCCTTCATATTCATCAGCAAATGTGCAAACCCCCCTTAACTATCAGCAAGCAAGTTAGTGTTATCAGCATTTCACACTTTGTTAATAAGCCTTTTTTGAATACTGATGCTCTATTCCAGGTTTATTTTCCTGGATTATTTGCTCAACATACAGATTGAATAGTTATGTTGAGAGGATACAAACCTGACACAAACCTTTTGTGGAAGTCATGTGCTTATGTTAATTTTATGATTGAGATGTAGGGGTTGAGTTTAGCCTGTTAATCTGGAGATAGCCATTGAGTAGCCAATGAGGCCTCTGTTTGGGATTGGCTTTCTCCTGATACATCTGGGAAATCTCACGATATTTCCCTCATGAAGATGAGAAGCTATCTCCCTAGTTGTTGGGAGTTAGTCTCAGAGATGATTAATCACAGACAAGATAAGATGGCAGCGTCTGAGGAGCCAGAGAAGTCACACGGCTTGGTCCTAATGGGGCCAGACCTCTGAAGGTGGAGAGGCCGTGTGGTGACTCCTGCCAGTGATGAGTTGATTCTGCCACCACTGGATGCTGTTGATGAACCCTGAGCCCTGGAAGTGAGGAGCCATGGGGAGACCCCTGCCAGTGCTGGGATTTTGTACCCTCTGGCCTGTGACTTCGTGAGTAGGAAGGAGACATTATAGACTGGTATTGGGCATATTTGGGATGCTTTCAGTGATCCATTCCTTTTGTATATAAACCATTCCCTTATATCCATATGTGTGTCTATAATTTTTTTCCTCTAGTCTACCCGGAATAACACACCTTTCTTGATTTTAAACCATGCAACTTTTCCTTATTCTGCTGAAAGAATTGCTTCTGTCCATGTACAGGTTTCAAATGAGCACAATGAAGAATCCTCAAACCCCATCATTATCCCACTGCTGCCTATAGATTCTTTAAATTCACAGTCAAATATCTTTGCCATAGATCTTTGCATATTCTATATCATTCAAGTAAATATATTTCTGGAATTCTTGGCATTCCACGAAGATGCACCAGCAATGATATCTCTTGCTCCATCAGTACTGCTGAAAGTTTGCTGAATTATTTTCAAAAAATATTTTACTTGTATATGATATTAATGATACTATTTAATAATTTCTGAATTCCAACCTTTGTTGGAGAATGTACGAATATTAATCTCTTGAAATTGTTGACAGGATAACTCTTCCATATATCTTGGCATAGATGACTGATTCTTTTCAGGCCTTCATCAGAGTGGTGAAACATTTCAACTCATACAATTCATTCTTGAATCATGTTTTTTACTAATATGCTCATTTGAACTTTTGGTCATATACTACTTATTAAAATGATTAAATGCTGACTGGTGCTATTTGATATACTTACTGTGTGTTTCTCATTTCTTTTGATGGTTTCTGCATCACCCAATATTTTGCTTGTGAAATCTTTTAATATTGTAATCTGAAGCTTCATTTTTAAAAAATTCAGTTTTAAGGAACTGAGCATTTTGATATTCCAAATCCCTGCCTTTGCACCGTTTATTAGAATGTATTATCTTATGTTTGAAAAGCCCTGGACATTTTCTATGCAGTCCTTTTATTTCAACATTTCCTCCATTTACTTTTGGTACTCTGCGATCAAGAGGAGGTTTCAGAGTCTCTTGTAATATCTACTCTGAATCATCTTTCCAGTGTCTGCTTGCCTTCTTCTTGTATGATATTAGTGATGTCATCCCATAGTTTGTCAGGTCTTCTGGCACTAATGTTCAGTGAGTGACCATATTTTTTGGATCTTAGGATGCACTTGACCATAAGATACACCCAGCTTTTTTTTTTTTGTAAGACACACACAACTTTTAGAGCAGAAAAACTAAGGAAAAAATTCTGAACCAAATAGTACTACTATTCTACGCTATTTATTAAAATAAAGAAAAATACGATAATATTTTGCCAAATACATCAGTATTGTAATTTAGCACAAACCTCTTGGTATTACTATTAAAGGGCACCACCTAACCTGACAGGCAGGGCTTTGCATGGCAGGAGAGCCTCTATGCCTCTCTCCTACCATGACAGGCTCTCTGCCTGCCTGTCAGGACACTGCACTACATCACACAGTCCTGGCTGGGAAGTTAGCTGATACCCTATGTAGCTGCCTCCAGTCTCAATGTTTTCATCTGTCAGTCTGTCAGTGTCTTTCATGTGCACTGTGCCAATCACGTGACCTGACTGACATTGAGACTCCAGGAGGCGGAACTTTCCCCCGGACACATAGGCAAACAACAGTGGGCAATAGGCAGGTATATGGGAACAAGAAGGTGTATAGGTGTATGATCTGGAGTACTACACCTTCGGACCATAAGATGCATACTCATTTCCCCCCTACTTTTGGAGGGAAAAAAAGTGTGTGTTATGGTCCAATAAAGACGGTATTTCTGTTTTTGAGTTGTTTTCAGAATCCAGATTAGATATACTCAAGGTCATATTTGGCTTTTGTGTAATTTTAATTTTATTCAGCTTTAGCCTGTTTTTACATAAAATGTTCCATAGATGTTCCTTGTCTTTGCTTCACCTGCTGATACTGAGCTTCTCTGTTGTTTTTTTATCACAGCTTTGATCAATTTGATTTCTGTGTATTCCATCTCGAGAATTTCACATATATAGGCGCGACCTATGTGCTTGGAAAAGTAGTAATTTGTGAAAGGTATTTGTGAAAAGAAGTAATTGGTCTTGCAAACTTCTTTCATGGAATCTCTAGCTTCATTTTCATCACCAACGTCATATTTATCAATTACTGGTCCTTCTTCTGCTCCCAGCTTTTAGATTTCAATCACTACTAATTATCAATGCATCTGGATTGCATGTTTAATAAATTTCAGACTAAAAATGTTGGTATAATTTTTCAATTTCTTCATCACTAGTTTTAGTGTTTGGGGGGTAAATTTGAATGTTCATTGTCCTGATTTGATTTCCTCTTGTGCACATTGATATTATACTATTACAGTGTTTTACTTCAAAACAGATTTTCAAATGTTCTTGTTGGTGATGATGTTTTTGTTGTTGCAATTTTCAATCTAGCTACATCAAAAAAAGTTTTTGCATCAGCATTCAGAAAGCTATATATTCCCTTTTGCCTCTGCATTTCTTTCTTCAATGTTAAAATTCCTATTTTCCCAGAAATTTAGGGTTTGTTTGCATGTCTTTTTTGACATTTAAAGTTCTAAGTTAGGCTAAGTTTTTCTTTTCAAGCCCCTTATTTGTTGAAAAGAAAACTCTGCTTCTTCCAATAAAATATAGGCTGTAGGTGGTTTTACATGCCCTCATTAATCATAATGTTCATCATTAATGTCTTCCACACAGTATGTATATTTTGTAACACTAAAAAGGAGAAAACCATATCAGCTAACTATTTAATCTTAAACTCATAATTATTTTTAAATGTAACAATTCAATCTGGCCTTGACTACCCAGGATTATCCTATTCCTATGTGTATGGTCTTGGTTTTCTATCAGCCACTTGGTTTAAACAGCCTGTGTTTTACTCAACGGCAATTCCACAAGTGACTTTTATACACTCAGCGACTTTTATACACAAGTGACTTTTATACACTTTTATACACTGGAGCTTTCTAGTGCTTGCATTCTTTTCTAATTCTGAAGGTAAGAACAGCCAAGGAAAATATCTAAAAAGAAGCCTTTTATTTCCATCTTCTTTCCTTCTCGCTTTTACAAAGACTCCCAGCTTTCATGAATCTAAAGTCCTTGCAACAAGTTATCTGTACAATTAAGAGCATTAGATAGATACATGAACACCAAGAGAGATAGCTCTTCAGAAATAATAAAGAGAATAATGACTTTCTGAGGGTGTGGGAAGAGATGAGGGAGAGAGGGAGGAGGAGAAACTGATACCAATGATGGCTTTATAATTTTATCACTTTATCATTTATCTACTACTGGAGAGAGACATAAAACAGAATTGCAGGTGAATGGATGCATTGGATGGTATAAGATATGGATGTTCATACATAAATACATATACATATACATATATGGTTCTGAAGGTAGTGGAGTGAGGGAAGGAGAAGGGAAGAGAAACTGATACCAAAGCGTTCAAGAAGAAAGAAAATGCTTTGAAACAAATGGTGGTAGCAACTGCAAAATTATGCTTGATCTAACTGAATTATAGATTGTTATAATATCTGTAAGAACTCCCAGTAAATGATTAATAATAAAAAACGAATAATAACAAATAAAAGATAAAATCTCAATCAAAAAGAAAACAGAGAATATTAAAAACCAGAGCAAATTTTAAATGAGTGAAAAGGCAGATTAAATAAGGTGTTAAATTTTAACCTAACTATATCTGCAATAATCCACTTTCCAATACACTCTACATGGTAGCAAAGATATTCATGTTCCTGGTGCATGATCACAGGGAATTCACCAGAGGCTTAATTCATGTGTATTTCCCCATTTCTCCTTACTTTCCCTTCCTTTCCCTCCTCCCCACACCCACTACCCACCACCTTTTTAAAAAATTGAAACAACTTTAAGATGGATCAAAAAGGAGATCGATTTTAGCTATATATGCCACAATCAACTTTATAATGCTATCTGGCTGATTGCAAGGCTCCTCGAATCCCCAAACTACAGTCAGATATTTAGCAGAGGCTAGGTGTGGATACTGCAAATGAATTTGGGTTTTCCACTGTTGCTCATAGTCTTCTGCCAATCAGGTGCTCACAATTTTAACTCTGATGCTATTTCATCCTTTGGATTTGGATTATATTAATTACAATCCCTGATTCACACAGGCTTGTGTTCTTCTTCCATATGGATTTAGTTTACACGTCACTTAGATGGTTGCTTATTTGAAGATTAAATTTTAAGACCCCAGACACTGTCCTTTCTGATAGCTGGGTACCAGTTAATTTCTTCACTATATTTTGCTGTAGCACCTATATCTTCAGTGACTTCTTCATGAGGGTGAGCACCACACAGGGCCATGTCACAAGAAATAATTCAGCTAACATAGGGACTAGAACTAGCTGTGAGCTCAAAACCCATTCATATATCTTTCACTTATATGTGCTTCTGGTTCACTTTAGAGACATCATTGTCATTTTTGTGCTAGAGAACATTATCAGTGATCTCCCTAAAGCATAAGGTAATTCTATTGATGGTGCTATTAATTTATACATTGGTATAGAATTAAAATACAAATGGGAAAAGGAAATTATACAAGGATAGGCTGAGCACAAATAACAATACCTAAATTGTTGTCTTGTACAAATTACCTTTTTATGTGATTGAACATTATTTGCACAGAAAATAGGGATTTGCAAGAAGGCAAAACTTTCACTAACATTCATTAATAGTAGCAGAACCACATATATCATATTGAAACAAGGAGAACATTAAAAGAGTAACTATGTGGTATTCCAATACACACCCTTCCCAGTCTAGGCATCTTCAAGGCAAAAGATACAGATCCAAATCCAAGGACGGATAGTTCTCCACTCTTGGTATAGCAGTCACATGATTCTTCTTACACCAGAGAGGATCTTTATGGTCCCAAGATCTTTTCTTCCCCTGATTCTGAGACAGTTCTCACATGTAAGAGAATAACAAAAATGGCGAACTCCCTAGTCACACATTATTTGCATGGTAGTATCCAATCATCTAGTGGGAGTTATAAACAAATTGATGGAAGAACCATATTTATATAATTTTACGTTATCACAAAAATGATTAGTAAATTTATATCACAGATGATATGATAAGTGGAGAGAACTTGAAGCACTGATTAATGCAGATAAAAGCGATTAGTATTGAATAAACGTCAATGTAACAACAACAAATACAATCTTCAAAACAAGACCAGTCAGCAATATCATTGCAGACAAAGGAAAGATAAGTAAAGATTTACTTATACTTGTACCCATAATCAACATCTGTGGAGGAAGCCACAAAAAAAATCAAATAACATATTATATTGGGAAAATCTGCCTTAACAAACCTCTTTGGAATATTCAGAAGAAGATATGTAACTGTAAGGGTAGTGGATTATTTAATGTGACTCTTCAAACCAAAGTCACCATCTCTCACCAAACAACCTTTCCATGCATGGGTTTGGTAAGATGGTGGGGGAAAACACTGATCATATTTACCTATGATTAATTATCAACTGGATTCCCTGGAATGCCATCCTGCTTTATATAAAATTAGCTCTCAGAGAAGAAGGGACAAACTTTTTTTTTTTTAAACCAGAAAGATCCATATGTGGAGCACAACCTCTGGAACGAAGATTCCTGTGAAGTGAAACTCCTGGATCCAGAACACAGTTATAACATCAGAGGAGCAGCAGCAACAGAACCAGGATCCAGAGCATTGGACAGGGATGGACTGCAATAAGCCAACAGTGTTCATCACAGGAGGCTGACATGTGAAAAGGGGTGTCTCTGGGCACTTAATTAAGGGATTTGGATTTTCTAACCCATGGAAATTATGTTGAATGTCTTCAGGTTGAGGCTTACAACCATATGATATGCACCTTTGGGCATTTACTACTAGACCTGAAAGAATGTTGTAGCACGTCCTAACAAACAACTCAACCTTGAGCATCGTAGAAAGACAAAGCTCTGTAAAGATCTGCAATCTCAGATAGTTGAATGGGCACTTTTGCTCTGTTCCATAGGGTCACTGTGAGTCAAAACTGACTGGATGACATCAGTGAGTGAGTCCCTTTGAAGGTTTTTTAAAAAGGTACTTTAGTTAGAGGCTCTTACATCTCTTATCACAATCCCTACATTCCTCCAGTGTGGCAAGCACATTTGCACGTATGCCGCCATCATCATTTTCAAAGGGGTTTTCAATTGTGTCATATAGAGGCAAAAGTTAGGTAATGGCTATGGAAGCTCAAAGAGGAATCGATGCATTTGAGTTATGGTGTTGGTGAAGAATTCAGATTATTCTTCATGCCTGCCAGAAGAACTGGTAGAACAGGTAGAACAGCCAGAACAGGTAGGTATGTCTTGGAAAAAATACAGCCAGAAGGTCGTTAACAGTGAAGATGGTAAGTCTTCATCAATTTGGAAGGAGTATCACGAGCAACAGTTAAACATGCTTTGTAAAGTAAAAGGCTAAAACGCCATGGAACATGGGACAAATTGTTAAACAGCGGGATGTCTGGTCACCTTATCATAAGATCACCGTGAGTTGAAACTGACCCAACACTACTTAGCAACATCAACAGTAGCAACATCAACTCCGAAAACATTTGCCATGTTAATTATGGTGGGCATATGGCTTCTTTTATTATCCATACCCAATTTTTAATTTAAGCCAAGTAGATTTTGTTATCCATCAAATTCTTCAGCAACCACTAAGCAACCATCTAATAAAAATAATATGAAAAACACTTGAGGCAGTGCAAAATGACAAGGAAATGGCTTTATTGCCATTTGCTCCATAAGGTAAGTCACTGAGAGACTTATTCAAGATGACGTAGTTAGTTGTCAGAATGATGATCTTTCGCTTCAGCTAGCAGTAAACTGACCCCCTCCCTCAACACATGTATTTGAAGTACATTTGTATGGCAGTAAAGACTCCAAGCCCACTTCAGTTCTGAGTCACTCAGCGCAATGTTTAAATCTTTCTGATGATTTTGTTGGTGGTGTGGTCAAGTTCATTTTAACTCTTTGTTTCCCACCTGACAGAGTGGAACTGACAGATAGCATTTCCCCAGCAGAGCACCCATCAGGTCTTTCTCCTGGGGTGCGATTCGACAGGTTCAAACCACAGCCCTTTCGTTTAACACCTCAGCTCTTAGATGTTTGCTGATAGCTCATAAGTTACAAAATACATTGATTTACATCATTTCACTTCATTCTTATAGCAATTTGTGTGGTAAATATTATTGAATGCATTAAATAAATTAATAGAGACTCATAAAATTAAAATGTTTTTACCTGCTGATTCAGATCACTTTAATGAATACTTTGATTTTCAAAATTATAGCTGGGTGTCAAAGATTTTTTTATCTCTACAATTAAATTTTCGCCATTGACGAGGCTTCTTCAGAATAAGTGATATTATATTTATAAATTTAGGATAGTCCGCATTTTTAGATCATGATAACTATAGACTATAAACTTTAGAAATTATAGCATTTAATTTAATTTTGTTGCATAAAATGCAAACTTTAAACTGTACAGAATTTACAATTTATCTTGTCAATGTTTCAGGATAATTTACATTTTATTTTTGATAGTGATTTAAGTCAATATTCTTGTCTGCTTTGAAACAACACACATTAGAAGTGACAAATATTTTTTCAAATTTGCCTACTTAAATATTTCTTATGCACAGAGCATGGAATTTCTCTCCAGTAATGATCACTTCCACTTATCATTTGCTATAATGATTTTATAGTTTTTAAGATGTGATCATATCCGGGATACTACAGGTGTTAAGCATTTAAAGGTCAACATTTCAAAGAAATGTCTCCATGTCTATACTCAATAGTGCTTGCATATGTTTTCTCATGCCCTTGAAGTCCCATGCATGAACAAAGTGCATGTGCAAACCATATGGCAAGAAATCTGTGTTACTTACAGCAATCTCTTCCTGCATGGGTCTATTTTGTGCTTAAGATAAATCACACTTGAGGCCTATGAGAAAAATTAGATTTCACATATCTGATGAAATCCAAACACTGACTTCAGTTGTAGAACAAAAAGGAAGAGCTCCTATGCTAAAATATAAATCCCAAATTCAGAAATGTTGACTGTCTTTAGAATCATGCATTATGATGAATCAGTAACTTCATATCCTCTCCAAATTAATTTTTTCATCAAAAGTTATACAACTACAAAGGAAATATTTGACTAGTTGCTGTTCATTTTCCAGTTAACCTAAATAAGAAATTGTATTCCCTGAGGAATTGTAGTTTATAGGTGATATATTTTGATTTCCCTTATGGTCTGGGGCATGTTCATTCTTGTTTGTGAAACCTCAGCAATTCCTGTTGTGCTAAGTCCTATCCAGTTCACACATTCAAATTTACAGCCCAACTCCAAACATATTTGAATTTGTAACTCCTGCCTGTGACCAGGTTAACAACCAGAGATGGATTATTGAATAAGGAAACTAAATATGGGCTTAGTTGTGTTTACTTACTAATTGGAAGTGAACATTTCTGTTTACTATGGGTTTACTTACAAAACTGTTAACTATAGATTACTTAGTTATTTACCTTGTGTATTCAGTAATTCATGATTTTTATAGCATCTTGAACTCCACCCTGTACATTCTAAAAATAAATTAATGTGGCTCATGTTTCTACACTCAGAGTAAAATTTTCAAGCACTGACTAAGCCTTATTTATGTATAAACAATGATTTTCTAATGTCCTAAACAATTTGTGCATTGACTGAAATTTTGTGGCTTTTACAGTGTAATTCTTTTTCATAGAAACATTCTCTATTAATCTATTTTCTCAAAGCTTTTCTGTAAAGTATAATGATTACTAACAGATGTATCAAATAAAAAATCTGTTGAACCATTGCTCCTGTACTAGGTTTGTTGTTGTTAGGTGCAATTCAGTTAATTCAACCCATAATGACCGTATACACAACAGAACAAAGGACAGCATAATCCTGAGTCATCTTCATGTTTGAACCCACTGTTACCTCCTTAGAGTCAAACAGAGCCCCTCTACTTTATCAAACATGATGTCTCTCCTGACAACATTGCCAAAGTAATTAAGATGAAGCCTCACTATCCTAGCTTCTAAGGTGTTCTCTGGCCATACTTCTATTAAGATAGGTTGGTTTGTGCTTTTGGCAGTCCATGATATATTCAATATTATTCTCTAGCACAATGTATTAATTCTTCTTTTGTCTTCTTTATGTAATGGTCAACTTTCACAATCATATGAGGCAATTGAGTACCATAATTTGGGTCAGGTATACCTTAATCTTCAAAGTAATATCCTTGCTTTTCAATATTCTAAAGAGGTTTTGTACAGAAGATTTACCTCATGCAGTATGTCTTCGGATCATTGACTGCTGCTTCCATGAACATTGATTGTGGATCCAAGCAAGATAAAATCTTTGACAATTTCAATATCTTACTTCATTTTTCATGTTGTTATCTATTGGCCCAGTTGTGAGGATTTTTATCTTCTTTCTATTGAATTTTAATCTATACAGTTAGGCTGGATTGATAAAGAAACAAATTCATTGACAGTCATATGTATAAAAAAGAGATTCATATCAAAGTGTAATGATATAGCAAGAAAACATTCCAGCACATTCCAAATCCAATACATATGTCTGATATTAGTCCATAAGTCTGAAACTAATCCACAAATCTCTCTACAGACTCATGGAGCCATATGCAATGATGCAGGATACAGGAAGATCACAGGTGGGTGAGCATTGGAGATCCATTAGTGGTGGAAGCATCTCAAAACTGGCATGGATGTTCATGTGGTTCTCCAGGTCTCTGAGTGTGCCTCCTAAAGAGATAGATGAAGCAGAAAGTGTCTCACACAGGGCTCAGGAAATCTCCAGGTGGCTTGTACACAGGAAGATGAAGACAGGAAGTTCCCAAAATCATCATGAGAAGGTCATGCCCTAAGGAGTCATCATCAGGTTGTGAACTGATTGACAGGTTAGACTCTACCCCTACATATATTTATCTAGTGGACATGAAATTTTATAACTGGGATGGAAGAAGATGGTGTCCAGTTAGATTTACCTGCCTGGAACTGTTGCTGCCAGACCAGAAAACTGGGAGGTAAGGTGAAGGAGACTGGGAAGTTAGGGTCCTGGAATTAGAGTCAGGGTACTAGAGTCTGTCCTGAACGCCCCCTCTTTCAAATTTTCACTCACAAAGCAAACTCAGAACACTTTAAATTTCTCTAGGCTCAGTGTTTTGGACTCATGGACTACAGAAGAGTAGCTACCAGCACTCTAGTTTGGTGGCAAGCAGTGGTTTCCTCAGGCTGTTATCTAAGGGCACACAATCCCAGACTTGTATAGAATCACTGAAAGTTAGTCACAGGACCCCACATTAGAGCTCCCCATTGCTATTATCTGCTTTGAGCTCATACCCTGGGGTTGCAGTCATGGCTAGCCATAGATTTGGAGCATTTGAAAAGATGCAAAGAAATTTATCTGACATAGTCCAGGCAAATTCAGTGCCAACTGGTGAGAAGAAAACAACCTCTTTGATAAGCTAGATCTCCTTCTCTGGGGCTCAGCATGGCAGCCACCAAATCAGGGCACCCCATAAGCCTGATATAAAAAGAGAGAGAAAAAACATTTTCTTGGTAAAAACTGCAAATCTCAGGCTCATTGTTTAACTCCAAGACAACAGGCTGAAAGAGTCCTTTAACATACATTATCATAATAAAGGAGTTTATGCTAAGGAACACCAGAAGTTAGCAACTGAACCCAGAGGTTTCAACATAACAGTGAGGCCTTAGAGCAGTTTCAGTTTCAGAATAAGTTAAATAAATTCCACATGGCCAGGTGAAACAAACAAATAACTAAAAAATACACAGAAAACTTCTGAGCAATTAGGGTATCAGCAGTGTTGGCACAAGCTAAAACAACTCCACAAGTCCAAAAGGGGGAACACCTGTCCACTCTCAGTGGAGGTCCTACCTATCCTCTGTGTGAAAGAGGGACTCTGTCTGTCTTCGTACCCTACACAGGGCTCAGTGCAGCGTACAAGATAAGGCAGCTACAATAGTGATCTCCAGCACTGAACACCTTCTTCACTATCTCTTTCCTTTCACAAGTCAATACCAGACTCCACACCATTTCCCTCTGCCTAGGCAACTCTGACATCCCAGTTGGGGGAGCTCCTGCTGGCACTTGTTGGCTTTACACTCAGCTGGAGAAATCATGGCCATCCTCCACCATACCCCGATCAACTGGGGGATCTCTCCTTCAAATAGCTGGAGGAACTCTCACCTACACCCCAAGATCCTACAAGTGATGAGGGGCACTCCTGACTGACATCTGTGGGGTTACATGCTCCTGTGGGAATACCCACCCAACCTCCATGGCAATCTCTTTGACAAGGGTAATCCTACCTGCCATCTATGGTGCTCTACACCAAGGAAGGAATATCCATTCACTCTTGCAGTACCCCAATTGTAGAGGGAAACACCACATGTCACCTGAGGTGCTCCAAGCTCCATGAGACAACCCTACAGCTTCCTAAGAGGCCAGCCAGTGAAACACCAACATTGGGGGGTCAACAACCACCTTACGAGTGTCCTGTGAGAGCACTATCCAACTCACATTACAAATAACGGAATACTGGCTGGGTAGGCTAAGAGTGAAACTGCAGAAAGATAGTGGTAACCTGACCATCCAGTGCAGCTTCCTGCAGGTAGATCGTCAAAACACTCATATGATATCCCAAGAGAACACGGTGCTCTTTAGCTCTGGAAGATGGCACCAGGCTCCTCTAGCGACCAGCCCCAAAAGCCTCAACAAAAGAGCAGGAAAGAGAGAAGATAATGCCAGAAGTCATGAACCTAACGATATGCATAGAAGAAGCAAGCATTGGCCTGCCACAGAAAGAAATTATGAGAATGCTGCTTGGATTCATATACGGCATGAAGGAAGCAATACAGAACAAAGATGAAATGATATAGGAAATAAAGACAGTGCACCAAAAGGAATGAAATAACAAAATCCAGTAACTAATCAACAGACTTTATCAACATATATGAGGAGGAAGAGAATTGTACTGGTGACCCACAAGGTAACCAAACAAACTCAAAAAATTAAAAAAAAAAAGTCAAATAAGGCAAGCAGAAAAGCTGAAGCAAACCAGAGAACCATGACTAATGCAATGAAGAGGGGAAATTTTAGAATAATTGAGTTCCAATTAGAATAATTGGAACCAGATACAACAAATAATTCAACAGCAAAAATAGGAAATTCTCAGAGGAAAACTTGATAAATGAAAATCAGGTAACCATTCAGGAAACTGAAAGAACACCAGACAGACTGAATCCCAAGAATTCACCAAGACACATAATAGTAAAATGATCCAACTGTGAGGAAAAGGAGAAAATCATAAGAGCAGTGACAAAAAACAAATAATCACTTATAAATATACCCAAATAAGTGTATGTTCATATCTATCAGTGGACACAATAAGGAAGGTGAACGAGTGGAGTAACATATTCCAAAACTTGAAAGAAATAACTCAAACTCAAAAATAGTATACCTGTCCAAACTATCTATTAAGATAGCAGGAGAAGTAAGAGTCTTCCCAGACAAGGAAAAACTCAAAGAATGCATTAAAAGAAACCCGGCCTCACAAAAGATCTCTGCTGACTCAGTGTGAGCAGATCAACACTCGCCAAGTGCAAATAAGGGAATGTCGCACAGAACAACTTCAGCCAGAGCATGACAAAGACAAAACAACCCCCAAGATAACATTAGCTCAAAAGTGGAAAGAAGGCAAAAATGAACCGCACACATACACACAACACAACTGATAAGGTAAGGAGGTAGGAAAACACCCAATGTAAAAAGTACAAGATGATATCACAGAGCCCACAGATGGATATAATCACACTGAATATCAATGATATAAACTCGGGCACTAAAAAGCAGAGAATAACAGACCGATTCAGAAAATACTCCTACTGGAGGCACATCTTGAGCTTGCAGACAAAAGCAGGTTCAGAATTAAAGGCTGGAGAAAAATATACTAAGCAACTGGAAATGCAGCAAAAACAGGAGTTGCAATTTTTATCTCTGACAAGACTGATCGCAAGGTAGAGACAAAGAGGGGCATGCTCAAGGGAACAATAGACCAAGAACCAGTGAACATAACAGATATCTATGTGCCCAACAAGAGAGCCACATAATTCCTAAATCAAACTTTCCAAAAGATGAATAAAGTAATCACCGGCTCAACAACTATAGCTTTAATATACCACTCTCTGAAAAACGAGAGATCAAAGAGAAAGAAACTTAACAAGGAGGCTGCAGATGTAAACAGAGCAATCAGATGATTGTCCTGATAGATAATTTCAGAGTTTTCCACCCAAATGCAGAAAATTCACATTATTTTCAAGCACATGGAACGAACTCAAAGATAGACCACATTCTAAGACAAATGTTGAACCTGAGTAAATTCAAGCACATACAGATTATACAGACCTCTCTTTCTGACCAAAATCTTTGGGACACAGCAAAGGCATTTATCAGAGGAAGGTTGATAGCAACACGTGCACACATGGAAAAGGATGAGAGAATTATGGTTGAGAGTGATGGCACAAAACTTACACTGATTAGAACAGAATCAATGGAACCACCCTACAATAGCAAAACAAAAAATCGGAGTGTAGATACCGGAGAGAGAAAACAAGACAACTATGAAAAAAAAATAGCTAAGAGTCGGTTCTTTGAAGGGATTACTAGAATTGATAGACCACTGCCAAACCTAACCAAAGCAAAGAAGAAACAAATTTTAATAGCAAAGACAACACAGGACATCATAACAGACCCTAATGAAATAAAAAGGATAATTACATAGTACTATTGAAGCCCTGTATTCTAATGAATTCAACAACTTGGAAGACATGGAAAAATCGTTGGAAAAACCTTCTTACCCTAGACTATTCCAGATGGATATTAAGAATCTCAACAGATCAATAGCAATAAAATAAATAGAAAAAGTTATCAATGGATTACCAACAAAGAATACCGCCTGTGCCAGTTGGCTTCACAGGAGAAATCCACCAAGCATTCAAAGCAGAATTGACACCAATCCTACACAAACTCTTCCAAAACATATAAAAAGACAGACACTCCCAGACTCTTTCTGTGAAGCTAAAATAACTAATACCAAAAGCAGGCAAGTATCCCACAAGAATTTAAAATGAAAGACAATTATACCTTACAAATATCAATGCAAACATCCTTGAAAACATACTGGCCAATAGAATACAAAAGTATACAAACATATAATCTACCATGAAAAAGTGGGATTCATACTAGGGATGCAGGGATGGTTAAACATATGATCAGTAGTATTATTTGCTACATTGACAGGAAAAATATAAGAGCCACATGATAATATTGACATATTCAGACAAAAGTATTCGACAACTTCCAACACCCATTCCTATTTAAGACACTCAGGAAGATAGGAAGTGAAGAAAAAGTCCTCAATATTATACAAGTTACATATGAAAAACCAACAGATAACATGATAATTAATGGAGAAAAGATGAAAACAATTCCAGTGAAAAAAGGGAGAGGACAAGGTAGCCTTTTGTCTCCACTCCTATTTAACATCATGCTGGATTTCCTAGCTAACAACATAAGACAAAGAAAAGACATCAATGGTATTCGTCTATGGTAGGAGAAGTGAAAATATCATTATTCACAGATCATATGATTTTATATATCGAAAATCCCCCAAACTCCACAAGTGGTGTGTTGGAAGGGATATAGGAATATGGCAGAGTGGCAGGATACAAGAGCAACAAACAGAAGTCTATTGAACTGCTGTACTCATCAGACTAGATCACAAAGGGGCAATTAAAAAGATAGTAACCTTTACAATAGCCAACCTCAAATTGAAATATCTAGAGATATGCCTGATTAAAAAACAAAAGATTTGTTTGAGGAAAACTACAGAACATTATTATAAGAAACCAACAGTAACTTCAACAGATGGAAGAATATCCCATACTCATGGATTGGAAGGCTCAATATAGTAAAGATATCAGTTTTGTCCAAGGCACTATATAAGTTTAATGCTATCCCACTAGGGATAACATCACTCTTATTCAAAGAATTGGAAAAACTGATTCCCAACTTCATATGGGGAGGAGAGAAACTCAGAATTAGCAGAGAACTTCTCAATAAGAAGGACAAAGTAGGAGGGCTCGGTCTACCTGATTTAAGCATTATACGGCCACAGTCGTCAACAGAGTGTGGTACTGATGTAACGAAAGATATTTAGACCAATGGGAAAGAGCTGAAAACCCAGAAATAAAAAACATCAACATACAGACAACTGATCTTTGTAAGCGCTCAAAAATATCAAAGTAGATTCCCTCTTCAATAAGTGGTACTGGAAAAATAGATATCTACCTGCAGAAAACTGAAGCAAGGCCCTTACATCACTCCATCCACAAGAATAACCTCAAGGTGGATCACAGACCTTGAGGTAAATCCCCAAACTATTAGGGCTACTAATGAGGGAATTTGGACAAATCTGAGAACCTTGGCACAAGGAGTAAATAGGCTATAGTAAATAGGGAAGGACACAAACATAGAGAAGTCACAAATTGACAAGTGGGATATACTAAGGATGAAAAACACTTGTGTACATTGACAGAATTAATCAAGATTAATTAAAATATTAAAAACTAGAACAAATTTTAAATGAGTAAAAAGCAGATTAAGTAAGGTGTTAAATTTTAACCTAACTATATCTGCAATAATCCACTTTCCAATACACTCTACATGACAATAAGAGAGTCTACAGAATGCAAAAACATCTTTAGCAATGATACATGAGACAAAACCTGTATTACTAAAATTTACAACACTTTACAAGCTTACAATAAGAAAAATAACTAACTGTCCACTAAAGAGGTGGGCAAAAAACCAGAACAGGAGTTTCACAGAGGCAGAAATCTGAAAGGCCAATAAACATGAGAAAATGTTCCTGATCATTAGTCATAAGAGAACTATTAAAACAACTCTGAGATACCACCTAGCACTCTCAAAGATAGCCCGATTCAAAAATCAGAGTAATATGTGTTAGAAGGGCTATAGGGCAATAGGAACTCTTGTCCACTGCTGTTGGACCTGTAGGTATGTACAACTATTATGCAAATATACTTGGTGATATCTAAAATAGATGAAGATTGTGATACCATATGACCTGGCATTCCCCCCTACTGTGTACATAACCATAAGAGGCAAGAAATAAACCATGGCCAGACATCTGTGCTCCAATATTTTTCATGGCACAGTTCACAATTGCAAGGAGTTGGAAACAACCCAAATTTCCATCAATAGATGAATGGATCAAAAAATGGTTGTAGAGACATACTATGGAGTACAATGCATTCCTGAAAAGCAGTGATAGACACATGAAGCACATTAGCACATGGAAAGAACTGGAGGAAACTATGCTAAGTGATATAAGTCAAGCAAAAAAAAAAAGACAAGTATAGCATGAGTCCCCTGAGGTAACTTTTCTTTTTAAAAAAGGGGTATATACATATATACATACACCCCATTGAGCTACTATATAGATGCTCAACAACTATGCAGGGGTCAAACCCAATCCAGGGCTACATACGGAAGCTAACTAAGTAATAGGGGGAAGTAGGAGGAGAGAAAGGGGAGAAAACATGATTGGGGGGAGCAAGACACTAACCCAACCAAGGGGAAGGTATTGCTTATATATCTCCACAGGGGAGGGAGAGAGAGACCAGGCTTCAACCCAATGCACCAAAACCTGAATACAGCATACTGGTATGTACCAGGAAACCAATAGAGAGGTTTGCGGGGCCAGCTCTAACACCAACTTTGTGAACACCTCCCACCCCCAGAAGAATGCATGTTAGGTGACAGCACTTGAAGAAATATGGAAGAAGCACACCAGCCTGAAGACCACCAGCCTGTGTGATCATGAGTTATCAATGGGATCAATTATCAGGCATCTAAAACTCAGAATAAAATCGTACACAAGATGAATGGGGTGGGGGGGATGGAGTGAAGACCCGATTTCCATCTGTAAACAATTAATTGGAAATCCTCTCACAGAAAGGTCACAGGGAAAAAATGAGCCAGGCAGTTCTTTGGTGCTTCCTTCACTCCATTATCATGACAAAAATTCTAAATTACATTTCAGATTAGATTAGTGTATGCACACAGATACAGATAAGAGCCCCCAACACAGGAAATCCATGATAGATAAATCCCTCAGGGCCAACAATGAGAATAGAGATACCAGTAGGATTAAGGGGTGGTGGGTGGAGAAATGGGGAATTGATCACAAAGATCAGGCTAGTACCCCTTCCCAGGGGATGATTAATGGAAAAGTGAGTGAGGGGTGGTGAAAAATGATGTAAGATATGGAAATAATAATCTATAACTTATCATGGGTTCGTGAAGGAAGAAGGGTGGTTATAAGAGAGAGGGGGAAAATGGAGAGCTGATATCAGGGGCTGAAGTGGGAAGAGAATGCTTGAAAATGATGATGGCAGCTTATATGCAAATGTGCTTGACACACTAGAAGAATGAATGGATTGTGTTAAGAGATGTAAGAGCCCCGATTAAAAATATTTAAAAAATAAATTATGTAACCACCACACATATTGAGGTCTATAATCTTTGATCTTTATCAGCAAGTGCTTCAAGTCCTCCTCACTTTCAACAAGCAATGTTGTGTCTTCCGCATATTAAAGCTTGTTAATAAACATTTCTCCAGTCTTGATCCCACATTCTACTTCACATCAACCAGTTATTCTGATGATTTTCTCAGCACACTGTTGGAATAAGAATCATGAGTGAATTCAGCCCTGATCCATATCATTCATGATTTTAAACTATGTGACATCCCTTATTCTGATCCCACTTTCTTGTGTGCTATGGTTTGGATGGATTTAAGTCATATAGCCAAGAGAATCTCATTTGAAAAGATAACATAAGACATGTATGCTTTAGGAGAGGTAACTAGCCATATGACTATTTAAAGAACTCATTACAGAGTGTAGCAATCAGGAATAGTGGACATTCCAGTATGCGTTGAGGAAAGTGATGAAGGGGAAAAAAATTGGAGATAAAATTGGAGAGGTGGTCATAGGGATGTGTTGGTGTGTGTGTGTGTAAATTATGTAGGCTCTCAAAGGTTATTTTTTTTCAAAGGTTATTTTTAGAATTTTGTTTTGTATTCAAATGATGAAATGAGTAGATTTATAGCACATGAATGATGCAATTTTTAATTATATTTTAAGGAGACTGTATTAGGCTGGTTGTCTAGAGAAACAAATTCCCTGACACTCATCTATGTATAAGATAGAAACTTATATCACGAAGCAACTTTACATCAAGAAAATATCCCTGCTCAATCCAATTCAAGTTCATAGGTTCAATGTCAGGTAGGGCCCTCTTTATACTCATATAGCTGCTGCTAAAAGGTGAAGCAGGGATATCAAAGACTGTTGAGTACAGAGTCTTGAAATGCAAGTTCAATGAAAACATAGCAGGACATTGAAAGCTGTCAAGTTTGGCAGCCCACATGAGGCCACCCATGAAGGTAGACATAGAGTCTCAGTGAGAAAGAAGGCATGCTGATAGAGAAAGGCAGCTCCTACTGTTCACCACTCATGCAAAAGACCACACCCATCAGGAGGTGTCATCAGGGACAGCTTTGACCCCACCCCTTGCCATGAGAGTCTAGTTTACACATAATCATACAATTACCCTGGAGAAGAGATTCTAATCTGGTCTGTTGAGAATAAACTGGAGTAGGAAAATCATAGTGTTGAAATAATGCATAGGACTCTGTTGAGTTGAGAGTAGGCAGATTAATAAGTTTTTAGTGTACATGAAATGAAGTGTCAGATACATTGAGGAGACATGAAGATTACATCAGAGTAATTGGCCTGAGTAACTAGAATGATAGAATTGGTATTAGCAAACAGAACAGTTCTTGGTGGAAACAGGTGAAACTCAATTCTAGACATGTTGCATTTCAAATGTCCATTAAACATATCCAAGAGCAAATGTTGAGTAGCTGAATATAGAAGTATAGAATTTTTGAGAGGTCTAATAATATACTATCTCCAGATTTTAAAAAATGGTTTCTTTATTTCTCTAATCTCTCAAGCTATGTTGTAAATATTTCCAGAAATCTCTACTTTTATTCATTAATCCTTTCTTCAATTTATTTTATGTACATTTATTACCAAGTAGTATAACTTTATTTCAATAACTGAATTTGTATCAAGAATTTCTTGGATATTCTTCAGATTTAGTTCATTTTATAATTGTACGTTCTTTTTTATAATATACCTTACTGTGCATTTCATAACATATTTAATGTGTTCATTTTAATGCTGCTTTATATTATATTTGGAGGCATATATTTCATATATTAATTTTTAATATTTGAATTACATGTTGAATTATATAGCACAACTACTACTCTATTATATTTTTATCTACAAATTCTTCCAGAGACCTTTTTATTTTAAGAGTCTTTGAGTGTAATAGATAACAAGTTGGTTGTTGGTCTTGTAAAATTCCATCATATGACCTCTAGCTTTATTTTTATCCTCAATACCATATTTCTCCCTCTATTTATTCTACCTTATTTTCAGCAACTTTTCCATTCAAAGCACAAGTAATTGTGAATGCATCTTGATTGTTTGTTTGACAAATTTCAGAATGAAAGATATCGATAAAATTCAATTTCTTCATCACTAATTTTAGTGGTTGGTACATAAAATTTAGTAATACTTGTATTGGTTGGAATGCTGCAAATTGGTTACATATAATCCTATCAATGATATTATAGTACTTTAAGATATATCACAAAAGGTTCTTTTTAGTGCTCATTATCTGCCATTCCTGTCAAATTTGTCCTTTTCACCATAGTAAACCATATGACTATGATGGTCTGAGTAAAATTAGCCAATATCAGATCAATACAGCTCAGAGATGTCTAGGATATGAATCATTATATATCCCATTTCACTTTTGAGAACTCCATTTTGCCTAGACTTATACATCCTGCATTGCATCATTATCATTATTTTTAATCATTTTATCCAGAGCTTTCACAGATATCATAACATTCCATAGTTAGTCACATCAATCAGCATTGTATAATTGCTACCACAATCGATTTCAAAATATTTTCTGTTTCTTTGAATTCCTTGATATCATATCCCACCATACCCCCCAGGAAACCTTGTTCCTTCTTTAATGTTTTTTTTAACCACATCTGACACATTCCAATGTATTCATTCACATACATTTCTATTGTTCAATCTCATTGAGTGGGGTTGTACAATCATCAATGCTATCAGCTTCCCTCCCCACCCCCCTTCCCATACCCTCTGGGAATCATTATTCTTATTGCTATTTCTGATGGCTTGTCTATCATTTAGTTTTTTAATATTTCCTTCCCTATCTATTATGGTTTTATTTATTTTACCACATTCATGATATTAGATTTGTGCATGTTCATTTGTCTATTTAAGACTGTCTAGTACATGCCTGCTTTGATTATTAATGTATGTTTGCAGCTGTTCTTCTCTTTCTGGAAAATTAAGATTCCAAAAGTTTTTATCTATTCTTTTCATTAAGGTCAACTCTTCTCTAAGCAGGTAGCTCTTCTTCAGTTGTATTTCAACTTTAAGAATTTGTTTTCAGGCACTATATCAGTCAAAATTCCACTGCTATTATAATATTTTTAGTGCTATTCCCTTCTAGTGGACAGTCTTTTCTTCTTCCTTGCTATTGTTAGTTTAAAATTTTAGTGGGTTTCCACTGAAACCTGTTCACATGGGCTACCTCTTATGCATTTGAAATACCAATGGCTTACCTTCTAGAATCACAACATTTAAATAACCAGAGTATAAAAAACTCACAGAGCAGTGGTTGCAATTTGGTTTATGCAGTACCTATTTCAAGTCTAGTACTATTAGCAAACAGTAAAACCTTTCTTCATTTGTTTCCCAGATTCTTTGTGAGGAATCTTTGCAGGAATATTTTCTTTGTAAACCGTAGTTGAAATCATCTAGTAATAAATAAGCTCTAAAGTCATACAAGAAATAGGTTACATTGGCAAGGTATTTTTAAAATAGGAACTATAACTTCATAACTTCATAACTGAGGTGGTATAATTCTTCTCAACTGTTCTTTGCATGGTATTTGCTTTTATTTTGACATGAACTGAAACTTCTGCATATATAATTTAAAAGGTTGTACATATATATGGAGTTGCTTCACAATATTTAGTATCCAGAGGTTTCATGATAGTGGTGGGATAAAAGTATTTTAAAATTCTATTTCTAAGGCTGAACCCCGGTGGCATAGTGGTTGTGCCTGGGACTGCGGCCCACTGGGACGGAGGTTCAATTCCAGCAGTGGGACTGGGCCTCCTACTCCCACCACCGGAGAACAGTGATTGCCCCCCTCCCCCCCAAAAAAAAATTCTATTTCTGGTCAAATAGAATTCTTATTATCTTTGGCAATTTTCTTAGTAATAACTTAATTGGAACTAACTTAAAACTCTTTAAGCAAGTCAGCATATTAAAATTACCTCAGACTCAGTGAAGGTTTATTAGTATATGGAAACAAACTTAGCTTACCACTTCTCTTATAATTCTACTCTTCTTTGGATGTCTAATTGATTGGTTTGAAAGCAGTGGAAAGGATGTTTTTCAGTTTCCTCATATTTTGAAGGTAGAACTGAATAATCCAGTCATGCTTGTCTCTTAATTTAATTAATATAGTTTGAGCATTAAGCTGGTAAGGCCAAACTCATTGATTTAATTGTCAAAAATGGGACTAGTTCCAAATGCAGAAAATCAATATTAGGAGAAGTAGTAGAAATACTAAACCTAGAAGAAGATAACATAAGTTTCAATTTTATTTTCATCAGCTAGCTATTTATTCTGGGGCATGTTAAATTAGCCGTCTCAGACAAATGAATGGACATTAAGTATTAAGTGTATCAAATTAATTTTTGCAGATGTCAGAAAAATCAAATGCAATAATGTAAAATTAATTTGTGAACTGTAAGTTTTAATGAACATTTAATGTAAGTTTTATTATCACTACCAGAACATGGCAAAAAGTTTTTTTCTATATTAATATAAATCTACCAGTGTTAATATAGAATCAGTAAGCACTCAGTGTTGACAGTCTCTGTAGAGTATCTGCTGTAATTGTCTACCTGTGCATGATGTGCACTATTATTTTAGTTTAAAATTTATTGGGAATTCCATACTATATTTTAATTAAAGCGCACTATATATTATTCATAATAAGATACAATAAAAATGAGAAAGAACCTCAGAGCTTCTCCATAATTCTTGACTTATGGAAATGGATAAGTGAGTTTTCTGGTTTATTAGTTGAGGTTTTAAGGAAACAAAAATATGCCAGCTTCTTACTAAAATTCACTTGCCATTGAGTCACTGCTGACTATTAGTGACTTTAAAGGATAAAGTTGAATGGTATCTGTGGGTTTCTAAGACAATATTTGTCTTTACAGGAGGAGAAAGCCCCCTATTTCTCCCACAATTCATTCAGTTTTGAATTCTGGATCTTGTAGTTATCAGCCCAGCTCCTTCCACTATGCCACTACGGAATGCCAACTTCTAAATGATGTTATATTACCATATTGTACTGCATTTGGAGAAATATTTTTCTTTTTTTGAGAGTCTTGGAGAAATACTTTTAATAAAACAGAATAGTAATATAGCAGAAACTAATATTACAACTAATTTTATGCATATGAATTGCCAAACTTTGAAATTATTATGAGATAAAAGCCAGCAAGGCCAAAAATAGAATATTCCCAGGTTCTAATTCCTTTCATATATAAAAATGATGATTACTGCCACTGCAAGTAATCATAATTTTGACATTTAGATTATCTTTTTACGATTATATCATATACATATGGCTCTAGACATTTTTTTCCAATAATTTATTGGGGGGTCTTATAAAATTCAATACATCATTTGTATCAAACATATTTGTACACATGTTGCCATCTTCAGTTTCAAATATATTCTACTTGAGCCCTTGGTATAAGCTCCTCATTCCCATCCCATTTGCACAGATGTTGCCATTATTACCCCTGAAACATCCTCCCTCCCCTTAAGCCCCCAGTACCATTTCTTCATATTTCCTCTTACTCCCCCTCACCAGCCCCTCCCCTATGAACCCTTAATACTTTATACATTGTTATTACTTTTTCATGTCATATTCAGTCCGATGTGTCCTTTCACCCACTTCCCTGTTGTCCGTACTCCAGAGGGATCCCATGTAGATCCCTGCAATTGGTTACCCCCTTCCACTCCACCTTTCCTCTGCCCGCCCAGTATCACCACACTCACCACTGGTCCCAAAGGGATCGTCTGGCCTGAATTCCCCATGTTTCTGACTCCAGTGAACATCCCCTGGTCTAGCCGGATTTGCAAGTTAGAATTAGGATCATGATAGCGTGTGGGAGGTAGCATTTGAAAACTAGAGGAAAGCTGCATACCTCTTTGTTGCCACACTGTACCCTCACTGGCTCCTCTCCTCCCTGCAAAAAAAATCAGAAACAAAAGATGCCCAAATTAGTAAAATAAAATAATTTACATTTCTACAGAAGTTACTATTGACATATTTCAAATTGTCCTTTTAGTTTTTCTCCTTCTGCTTCTTGTCCCTTTACCTTCTCTTTACTTTATTTCCTTTTTTGTTAGTCTGGGTTGACTAGAGAAAGAAAACTTATATACACCCATATGTGTACAAGAAAGAGCTTTTTATAAAGAGTAATTGTACAGTAAGAAAATTTCCTAACCCAGCCCAGGTTAACTCCATTAGTCTGATATTAGCCCACTGTCCATTATCAATCTATAAAGTCCTCTTCAGACTTAGGAAACACATGCAATGATGCCGAATACAAGAAAGTCAAAGCTAGTGGGTCAAAAGTCATGTGGATCCAGTGGCATTATAAGCATCTCCATACTAGAAACAGTCTCCTCGTGGCTTCTCCAGTTCCAAGGATCTGGCTTCCATCAGCCTGTCAGTATGTGACATGTCAGCAAGAATGTCCCACAGTGACTGAGCATGTGTTCTACCTCAAGTGAGCTATTTATCTCCTAGGCTTAAAGTAACTTATAGTCCTATATTTTTGATGATCTCCAAATGAGGTCATCAAGCTGCTACCTGATTGACAGGCTAAACTCCACTGCTTCACTCTTAATTCTCTGAAATTTATAGACGATTATATGACTACATATTCTTTAATTCTTCTCTTTCTTTCCTCTATTCCCATCTTTTCCTTAATTTAAATTTTGGATCTCAGATGCTAAGGACTTACATAATTATATTTATTTTTTAATTAAAAATCATTTTATTAGGGGCTTGTACATCGTTTTTCCAATACATAAATAAACATACCTGTGGCAAGCACTCTTGCATATCTGCTGCTGTCATCATTCTCCAAACATCCGCCCTTTCCCCCCAGCCCCTGGTGTCAGTTCCTCCAACCCTTCCCCTCTTCCCCTGCTCTCCCTCCCCCATCAACCCTCAATACTTTATAAATTATTATTGTTCTGTCATATCTTACCCTGCCCGACACCTCCCTCAACTCACTCCCCCGATACCCATCCTCAGACAGGTCATATGTAGATCCTTGCAGTTGGTTCCATCTCTCTACTCCACCTTCTCTCCACCAATCCAGTAGGTCCAATCTAACCACCGGCCCGAAGGGGCTCATCCATCCTGATCTCCTCATATCTCCAGCTCCCCTCTCCTTAATTGATGACACCTAATATAATTGGATACAAATATATTTTCCATACATTCTTCCCATGTATTTACTCACCTTAAGTGTATCCTCCATAGGTAAATATTATGGAAAATTTGAAGTATAATTTTATTATAAATCAACATTTCATGCACATATGAGTAAATTTTCTTACTACAGACACGAGGCTTTCTATTTTAAAAAGCTTTGCAAATTCCAGTAGACATATATAGGGAGTCAGGTTTTTTCAAATTATATAGCGTATTCTGTGGAATTATTTTATTATTTTACTAATAAATCTCCCAAGGATAAAAGGCTTCAATTACCAATAAATTCAATTCTATAGCAAAGAGCAAACTCGTACATATTTATTGTGTAATTGATTGAAGACTTCTGCAGTATACACACGTATAAGTCAAAAATATTGCTACTTGACTTCTGGTTCATATATGCATGTGCTTAATTTAAACAAAACATGATCACATATTTCTGTGATCAGTGAATAGCTGCCAACATGTTCTCTCAAAGATATGCCTGACTTACTGTCTCATTTGAGTGCCTGAAAAGGAGTTCCATCAAAACAGTGACTTGCAAAGAGTCTATTGGGCAAGTTAAATTCATGGTTGAGTGGTTAGATTAGAAGTGATGAGAACTAGTTTGCAGGATTCCGAAGGGGGTGATCTTGATTTATTTTTTCAGAGATGAGCACAGGAGTTTATTGAGAAGAATTTTAAAGAAATTTAAAACTTCATTAATGAGAAAAAGGCCAGGGAAATTGTCATTGTTTTTCCATCATGGCAATACACTTACTCATTCCTCAAAGTTACCAAGGGCTGGGCTATGAGAATCAGGCCAGTGTAGGGCCTTAACCCATCGGCCCTACACCCCTAATCTTGCTTTTTCAGGATTTGTATTTCACGAAGAACACTTGGACAATATTTGAGTCCCCTGAGGATGGCACAATTGCCATTTGGATGGTTTGTAAATAAAAGAGGCCAGCTTTCTTGGGGGAAAGGTTAACAATTCTCAAAACTTACTGCAATCTGCTTGATTCTGACTCATAGTGACCCTATAGAACAGAGTAAAATGATCCCTGTGGGTTTCCAAGGTCGTAAATCTGTAAGAGCAAAGACAGTCTCATATCTCTCCTGAGGAGCTTTTGTGGGTTGGAATTGCTGACTCTGCAGCTTGTAGACTAACTTGGAACCCACTAAGCAACCAGGGCTCTGCAAGCAGCATCTTCAGGTTAAAGACATATAAGGAACATGCTGAAAAAGACTGGGCTTTCCATGATAATATTTTGCTTAATAGAGAATCCAATTTTTTAAATGTAATACTTTTTGACTTATCCTCATATACATAGTAGAAACTATGCACTATTTTAAACTACATGTTACTAGGCAAAAATTGTTTCATCTGCTTAGCTCACTGAAGAAACAAAAGAGATTGATATATTTCAAACTTGACATTATGCTGACATCAAAACTTGAAATTTGTTAATTTCTTGGATATATGGCAATAGCTTAATGTTGTTTTAATTAGAATGTAATGTCGTCATTATACAAATTTATAGTATCCCTTCATATATTTGTTAGTGGAAGAATTAAAGACAAATATAAAGCCTTGAGTTGTAACATGGAAGGATTTCATGGACAAATTATTGGATGTAAGAAGTTTTCAAAGAAGGTGAAAGAAATGCAAAGTCCTTGTGCCCCAAAGAAAAACCCTGGTGGTGTAGTTGTTATGTCCTGGGCTGAGATTCATAGGGTCATCTGTTCAGAACCTTCAGCAGCTCCCCAGGGAAAGATGGGGTCTTCCACTCCTGTAAACAGTTACAGTCTTGGTGCTAACAACAAGAATATCTCAATATTTTACCCTTTCTAGAGTAGCATATGATCAAGAAGCAATGATGTCAAAGCAAGACATCTCAGAGGGATTTGAGCACATACAATGGCTATAAAAAAATCAGCCATAGAAGATCTAAAGGGAATTTACCAATGTCACAATTAAGAGGGACGAGAAAGAAGGAGGGACAAAAAGAGGTGGCACAGGAGAAAATAGAGTGTCGATAGTACATTAGCGGTACTGCGCTGTATGTCTGAATTGAACTAAAATACCTATGAGTTATTTAATGCAAAACTGACGACCTGCTCTATAAAAATTCACTTCAATCAAAATTAGAAGTTCTTTAAAAAGAAGAGGATTTTTGCAAAATATTTGTCCAATGCAATATTTTATTTGAATTTTTGACATCTGCTTCCATAGATTTTTATGGTAAAAATCCTCTATGCGTATTGATTCCATTGATGAAATCCTTGAGAAATTCTCTCTTGTCAAGGATTTTTGTTTGCATTTTATGTAGCTGTATCCTTTATAAGGAAGGATCTGGTTTTTAATCTTTTTTCAGGTACCCTTTGTTTTCAGAAAGTAAAGTTGTGCCATCTGCACATCACTGATATTGTTAATGAATCTGCCTTCTGTCTTGGGGCTGCATTCTTCTTTCAGTGGCATTCTTGGCTCTAAGCTCAATATAGAGAGTGCATAAGTAGGATGGATGGTGCAGCTATTATGTGCACCTTTCCTGATTTCAAACCAAGCTCTATCCCCCTGTTCTTTCGTAAGGACTGCCTCTTTGTCAATGTACAGGTCTTACATAATAAGCACACTTAAGTGCTTTATATTTCTAATTCTTTGAAATGCTATCAATAATTAGTTATGATCCACACAGTCAAATGTCTTTCCATACTGAGTAAATATATTTTGATATTACTTGTTTTCAGACATACTTCATCAAACATCTAAAATGATATTTCCTCATTCCAAATCCTCTTTTGAATCCAGTTTGAAGTTCCCTGTTGACACACTGATGCAGTTAGTTTTAAATGATCTTCAGCAAAATTTTACTTGTATGTGATATTAATGATATTGTCTATTAATTTGTGCATTGCTTTCATTCACCTTTATTTGAAATGGACTCAAATATGTCTTTTTCCACTGGTTGGCTAGGAAGATGTCTTTCAAATTTGTTGGAATAAACAAGTGAGTCTCTTCAGTGGTGCATCACATTGTTGAAGCATGTCAGTTACAGTTTTAAATGTCCTTTGGGACATCCAGAAAACAGTCAAGGACAACGGACTGTGAATATTTGTCATTTCTCCTAACTAGTGTCCCAGCTGTGTTCCAACAAAAAGGTTGAGTGTGGTTCAGGAGCAGGGAGAATTGACTCTGCAGCACCTGACAACCATGCATGTTGTAAAATAAACAAAAATACACAATAGAAATGGATACCAGGGATCATAGATGATGGGTGCATGTTACTCTCTTTCAGCAAGTACCTAGTTAGATATGGCAATATTACAAATTAGGTATGCTTGGAGAGAGAGAGAGAGAGACAGAGAGAGAGAGAGAGACAGAGAGAGACTGTTGGTTTGAAAGAAGTAGCTCTGTGTATAGAGTACTGAGGCTTAAACTGAAAATCTGAACCTCACCCAGAAATTTTGCATTAAAAATCTACTCAGGAAACCTACCCAAAACTACTGAGAGGAAAATAGCATAAAAAAGACGCACCTGCAGGGAAGAAGGATGAGGAGAAAGAGAAAGAGGAGGAAAAGGAGAAGGAGAACGAGATTGATTTGCCTTTTCAATTGCCAGTAAGTGATTTGTCTTTGGGTTCTTTCAAGCAGAAAAATTCACTACACTACCCTCTTCATTGATTAAGCCAAAGGAAGCTGGTGAATATGTGGTCTTGTATATTTCCTTGTGGTGAACACCTGTGCCCACCAAATGAATTTGTGTGTGTTGATAATTTTAAAATGTGCTAGGCAAAATGAGGGAAAATAAACACAGAAAGAGACTCACTGACACATTTTATGGGCATATTTACATTAAAAATTAGAAGCACAAAGGAGAATCCTCACTGAAAAGACTTCATATTTCCTGAGGTCTGGCGAAGAGTGTATAGGGAAACGTGCTGATAGGTTTATATGATTCAGTTTTGAATATTGATTGCAAACAATGTTGTAATTTAAAAATCTGTAATTATAGAAGCAATGAGTCTGATGAGATCAAGTGATACATTACACAAGGTAAGACTGCTGCACAAGAACACAAAATGTTTGAAAAGCCAGGTTGTTATTTTAAGGACTAAGGTATGCTTGACCAAGCTATGGTATTTCGGTCAACTGATATGAATGTAAAACTTGAGCATCAAATACAGAAGACCAAAGAAAAATAGATGCATTTGAAGTATGGAGTTGGAAAAGAATATAGAAAGCACTATGGATTGCCTAAAAACTAATATTTGTCTTGGTAAAAGTACAGCTAGAATACATCTCAGACACAAGGATGGTGAGACGTCCTTTCATGTATTTTGGGCGTATTGTCAGGAGAAACCAGTTCCTAAGGAAGGACATCATGCTGGTAAAGAGGAAGGGTAGTGAAAAAGAGGAGGGCCCTGGTCTAAATGGACTGACTTGATGACTGCACCAATGCGCTCAAACTCAGGAACAATTGTGAGAATGGTGCAGGATGGGTAGTATTTTACTGTATGTTGGAAACAATGCCAATGTACTTGACAATAATAGCATCGCCTGTGAAAGGTTGGATTGAGGAAAAGACTAGATTCAGTGGACAAACCTAAAATACCTGGAGAAGTTTTGTTTACCCTTATTTCTCAAGAGATGCTCGGCACAAAGACATAATTATCAACCAGAAATGGTGAAACGAACATGAGTTTTCAAGAATGTGACAAGATCAGATGGATACCTACAGTAGATCTGCATGGCTGGTCCCTGAGTACGTTCACTATGCGGAATCTCTGACCCACTGACCTGTTCAAGTCTGATTTGGATTAATACAATGTCTGAGAGGAAGAAGTTATCCTCTAAGGATGAAAGAACCATAGCTTGAAAAGCCAGGGGATAGTCTTTGATATAATGAATGGATTGCTTTTATATGAGTTTTCTCACCATGGTCTCAGAGCTCATCAAATGATTGACTAGCCCGATGGAAGAAAGGTGCTTGCATACCAGTTAGAGGAATTGAACTGCTTGCTAATAATCCAGCTAAGTTGCATGGAGGCCCTGAGTACTTGGCATCATGTAAATAGGATGTGTGTGATCCTGGTGAGGAGATCGGTCAGTTTGACACGTACTAATTTGACAATTCTGCCTGGATAAAATGAGGAACAAACAGAATGGCCTGCCTGCCACTGAGAAATAGAGAGAGAGGTGTATGTTCTTGGGCCCTTAGGCTCTTGCACTCAGAACCTCCTAGACAGACTTCCCACACAGACAGCCATAGGATCACAGAAGGTGGTGATAAGCTGTGTAATAGAACCATGGAGGAGATGACATGGTGGTCTCTCACTCCAGAGACAAATAGAACGGAACCCATTGAGCAGAAGGCTTGCTAATGGACACAAATGTCTTCAGGTACTTAACAGAAGAACCAACGAGCTTTGCAAGCAGGACAGAATTTAAGCCAAGGTAAGAAATTCAAGTTATCATAGGCTAAGAAGTCAGAGGTTAGAGAGAGGCCTTCATTCAAAAGCAGGAAATAAGATGCCTTGATTGAAGAACTATGTCTTGAGCCACTTCTCATCCAGAATTATACATGTTTTTCCCTAATAAACCCTATAAACCTGAGAATGGTAGGTGAGTTCTAGTCAGCCATTATATTGTCAGATCCAACAGTGTGGAGGGGACTGTAGGAGGAGCAACTGAAATCAGAAATGTTAAAAACTTAGGAAGGAGAAGCATATGTGACCCCTGCTTTTAGTTACGGATACGGATACTGATTCTCTTTTTCATGAGGTAGGACAAGGAGGCCAGGTGTCCCCACACACCATTTTAACCAAAATTATATCTTATAAATATATCAATTCAAGTTGCATTAAAGGAAATTTTGATCTTCATTGTTAAATGCCTTGACCAAAAGATTATAAATGGCCGTGTTTTTAAATTGTGGCTTGATCCAATTAATAGCGAGAGACTCTAAATACAAAAAAACCCTACAATTTTAAAAGATTCATTTGTTTTCTTGCTTAAACCATTAAGAGCATCTGCTTCGTAGTAACCCAAAGTCTGAGCTAAAACTAGCAGGTTTTAGTATTCTAGTGTGGGCTGACATTCTGTGCTCTCCCTATTTGGCCACATTTTTGTGTTTCTTGCCATACCTCATAATTTAGAGTAAATGGCGTTAGGGTGTGGTGCTATTTATAAGGGCAAGTGAGCTAGTTAAAAAAAAAAAATCTTGGGCTGAGCCCCAGTGGCATAAGTGGTTGAGTGCGGGACTGCGGCCCGAGGGCTTGTCGGTGCGGACCCAGCAGCGGCTCTCAGGAGACGCACTGGCTGGCGCCATTACTACCAGAGGCAGTGATGCCCACAAAACACACACACACACACACACAAACACACACACACACATCTTAATACAAGCAAAGTTTCGAAGTCCAACAAGAGGTAGTAAGGCATTTCTACAGTTGTTTAGATATATTTAGATAAGCACTATGGCGATAGATTAAGTAATGTGCTAGAATCTGTTTTTCTGTGAACACCATCAAAGACAGTTCTTACTGCTTGATTTGATTTTGATAATCTCTAAATCCATTTTTTATTTGCTTGAATCTGGCCAACTATGAATGAATTTTGAGCAGTTCTTAAAATATTATTTCTTATACAAGTTTAGAAATTTAAAGCTACGCAAATTGAGAACTGGACTATATTAATAAAAGCATTTTTAGCATAAATTGGTTAACAAGAGGTCTTTGGCCACAGACCTTCTTTTGACTGAACCATCTGGGCTTAATGTCTGAGTTCAGAGAGTTACATCATTGACAGGAAGAAACAGGAAATAAATTTGAGCAACATCTGTTTTTCTCCTTGGACAAATTTGTCAATTTGGATTTCATCTTTTACAGCTGTTTTCCCTTTTGCTTTAGAAACTTTAACATTTCCTCGTTATCATCATTTCTCTAACCTTAACAATATTGAATGGTGACACTGGGGTGTCTCAGATATCTTAGGCAGTTTATTGGATGGACCATGAGCATCTAGTTCCAGATACTGTTCTGTTGGATGCACATATGAGAGCAGTTTCACAATGAAGTCGGCACATAGAATGGATAATAGTAAAGTGCATCTACTTTCGCTTTTTTCTGTTTCACACTGTGCCCCAAACAAACAAAAAGAAGTCCTTCAATAGTGTTGAATTACTATTTTAGTATATGCTTTTCATTTGTTTTTTTAATGAACAATTAAAGCATTGAATTTAGTCAAGTCGATGGGCCTTTCATGACCTTTTAAAGTGTCAATACTTTTTGATGTCTATCAGAAGTAGAGCTGAAAATAGACATTTGCTGTTGGGAGATGGCATTGGGGACACCAGCAGCTGCATTTCCAGGAATGCCTGCTCTCTCCTGCACTGTCTGCCACATTTTCAGGTATATCTTAATAACCACATTCCTCCACTCTGCCAAACTGGTTGGCAAAAACAAAAGTGTAAGGATTTTCTTAGCTCATAGTGATATTTAATATTTACAGATGTTCTCCTTAATTATTTTGGTGTGTTTCTTCTATTTGTCACAAGGATCATAGACTACTAAAAATTAATCTTTCACTGGGCATCCCTAAACTTCAGGATAAAGCTAGCCAGTTGGTGCCTCTGAAGCCTCATGGAAACATCAAGATAAATAAAATAAAACTGTCTTGTTCAGAGGATAGATTTTCTTTTGTATTTGAGTTGTGTTACACTTAATTGACACACTCGGAACTAAATGGGAACTCTTGCCATTGTGGCTTTGAGAGCTAAGGATGTAGTGGAAGTGGGAGATCAGGGCTGGCCAGTTTGCTGACTTCTCCCCCAGGATGCATTTGCAGTGCTCTGCAGCCGGTACACACAGATCTAGAGGAGCCACCCAAGCAACCCAGCAGAAATGTCGTTTAATTTTTCTTCTTATGAAATTCATTTTGAGTTTAACTTCACTATGGCATTATTTTGAGGTATGAGTGCCAAGATGCTGCTTTGTAATAATATTAAAAATGCCAGTTCACGATACTGTGCATTGCATGAAATTCCAAACCATTTCTCTGGACAGAATACAAAAGCACAACAGGTAAAATTTTCCAGGGTTTCTCAAGTTTTTTCTCTACCTGCAACAGTCATGCATATTCACCATGAAGAGCTTCTTTTCATTGTCACTGATTTATGTAGTTGTATTTAAGGGGCTGTGTGTCAGACACAAAGCTAGACAATACAGTCGGGGATAATAATCATTCAAGGAAACCAGAGCTCCTGAGGCCGACAGAATAGCCTTAGCCTTGGAAGGGCAAGGGTGTGGAATGTATGGCTCAGAATTGACTGTACCCTTTCACCTTTTTTTTTCCTATCACAATATGCCACAAAAGAAATACTAAGTACCATTGAAGAATTTAATTAATTTCTTTCTAGAATGATACATCCCAAGAACTTCCAAGAAAAGAAGACACCCTACGTACCATATTTTCTATTGTTTGAACTAAAGAAGGCCTACGAAAAACACAAATGTCCAAGTTTGAAGTAAGGGAATTGTTGATGCCAAAAAGAGGAAGCTAAATTGTGCCACAAATTAGTGCCTGGGCGAAAGGATTTTCATTAATCTATTTGTTTCCATATCCTAAGGATGAGATGAGCTTTTCCTCATTGATTTCTAGTATATGTGCTGCCGAAGCCAGCACCATCTTTGCTTTCTAGAAGCATGGAGATCAAAACTCGAGTAGAATGATACAACCTTGTCTTCTCCACACATTTCAGAATCCCAGGCCTTTTAGGTGCCATTGTTCTGAAAGACTTCTGGAGAAAATTAACTTTCAGAGTCTCATGTGGATACCTTAGTCAGAGCATTGATGACTTTTGAGCAGACGGGTGTGGGGAGGTGCGATGAATTCAGAGAGCAAGATTCCACTGTGGTGAGAGTTGAAGTTTCTAATGGTGGAGGTGAAGAAGATATAAGGATCAGGTATGTTTCAACTGCAGCGTGTGGTGGAGAGATATAATACATCACACTGACAAAAGCCAGAAGCTATGTAAGGTGGAAACCTATCTGTGTTAGTCTGGGTAGACTAGAGAAACAAGTGAATAAGCACTCATGTGCATATAAGAGAGAGTTTTATATAAATGGTAATTGTGCATTAAGAAAACCATCCCAGCCCAGTCCAAGCCAAGGTTAAAAGTCCGATATTAGCCCATATGTCTGATACCAATCTATTAGTCCTCTTCAGAATCATGAAACACACACAATGATGCCAAATGCAGCACAGCCACAAGCCATCGGGTAGGAAGTCTTTTGATCCAGATGATTCTAGTGGTGTAATCATCTCATGGCAGGAGTCTTCATGTGGCTTCTCTAGGTCCATATTTCAGGGTAGGTTCTTGTAGCTATTCCTCAGGTATGTCTACCACACGGAGCCAGCCTTTTCAGTCCAGTGTCTCCAAGGGAGTGAACATCTCCTGTTTCCAAGAAAGAAGTATCAGATTTCCCAGAATTCTCAGAGGAGAAGGCCATGCCCACACAGAGGTCTCATTGACTATCTCCAGATTGACAGGCTCGATTTCATGCCTACATTCTTAATCCTCAAATTGACACCAGATTAGGTGGCTGCCACACTATCCGAGATGGAAAACTCAAATATTTTCCATTAACCCGAGTGATAGAAAAGTCTGCACCCTGGCAAAGTGAAATGAGACAAGGCAGTCCTGTTCTGGCTCTCACATCATTCACTCTATAATCACCCGCTGTCATTGGGTCGCTTCTGACTAAGAGTGACCCTAGGGGGCAGAAATGAAATGTCCCTATGGGTTTCTGAGACTGTAGAACTTCACAGGAGTAAGAAGCCTCATAGATCTTCTGTGAAGCAGATTGATGGTTTCAAACTACTAACCCTGTGATTAGGAACCCAGCACACATGCCACGAGTTCACCAAGGTTGGACTTTGAATAAAGAAGATTGAAGGAGAATCAGTGCACTTGCATTATGATACTGGCAAAAAAAAAATACTGAAAGTACTATGATCTACCAAAAGAAACAATGAATTTTTTCTTGCAAGAAATACAGCCAGAATGCTCCTTAGTGGTAAGAATGACAAGACTTCCTCTCTCACACTGGAGTCATGCCTTTAGGAGAGACTAGTGCCTAAAGAAGGATGTTATGCTTAGTAAGGTGAAAACTCACTGTCATCCAGTCAAAGCTGACCCATAGCGACTCCCTGGGTTTCTGAAAATTTAACTATGTATGGAAATAGACTGTCCAATTTTTCTTCCACTGAGCTGCTCATTTTGTTTTGTTTTTAACTGCCCACCATGCGGATCATCGCCCCAAGGTATAGCCACTAAATTCCCATGGCTCCAGTGGTGAGGTGGAGGGGCCACAAAGAAGAGGAAGACCCGGGCTGAGCCCCGTGGCTGAGTGCAGGACTGCTGCCCGCAGGCTTGGCGGTTCAAATCCAGCGGCGGCTCTCAGGAGCGGCACTGGGTGGCGCCCACGACCACCAGGCAGTGATGCCCAACGACAAAAACAAAGAAGAGGAAGATCTCTGTGCGATAGATTGACACCATGGCTACAATGAGGAATCATGTTGTGAGGATGGCAAAGAACCAGGCAGTGTTTCATTCTAAGTCTTATGCAGAGGACTTAGAAGTTTTCATAGTTGTTGAGTAGCCGTCATGGAAAGTGACAGAAAAAATAGATAAAAATATAGAGCCTTATTCAATCCCTATTGGCCTTCTCTCACCCACCTTGTCCCTGCATTTGTATCAATTGTTATTCCCTTTTTCCTGGTCTGGTCAACATCACTGCCTTTCCCCCTCTTTCCCCTCTTCAATGTCCCCTACCCTGGAGCAATCAGACTTGTCATTTTTACCTCCAACCTCTTTGTCCAGTGTATCTTGTCTAGATAGACCTGTAGAGGTAGCAATATGTACAAGAAAGGTCTCCTAAAATGGAACATCTTAAGCAAAAAAAACAATGATAACAACAGCAAGAAACCCCCTCAAAGTACTATACAATATGTAACAGAATAATAAAAATAATAATAAAAATAATAGCAATATAAGAACTTGTATAAAGTTCAAGGTCTGTTGTTGACCTCCTAGAGTGACCCCTAGTTGAGTTGGATGGGGTGCCAATACCCTGGCCCCAAAGTATATCCTTGTCACTCCATCTGTGACTCTACGTTCTGTTGCACACTCTTAGTGCTTTGCATTGGTGTGGTTGTGTCCAACAGGGTATAATCTTGACCCCACTTCTTCTTCCTGACCCCAATAGGCCTTGGGTTTGCGAGGGTAGCCATATTTCTTAATGGGGCTGGCCGTGCAGTCCTCTTTGTGCAGTAGCTGTTCTGAGTGGGATTATTGCCCTGAAGGCTCGGTGGGCGAGGATGCATGTCATTCTCTCTTCCTCCCCTTTCATTTGTTCTCATGTGCTCTGGTCAGGTTTATCTCACTCCCCAAGCGTCAGCTTCAGTGCTGGCCTCCAAGGCAACTTCCTCTGGTAGAGAGGTGGCTGCCCCTATAGTTGGGGTTGGGGTTGTGTTCTCAGGTCCCTCCACTGGTTCTCCACTCCATGTTGTTGTGCTGCATTCACATGCTGGGTCTCCGGGTTTAAGTTTGGTCCCTCTTTCCCTGCATGGACAACAGGGAAGTGAATGTTGGGACACATTGGACAGTGTACAGGATGAAAAAATAATTTGTAAATTACTAAGGGTTCAAGGGGAAGGGGGGAGGAGGAAGGGTAATATAGGGAGCAGATAATAGGGGCCTGGAGGGAGGGAGAATGTTTTGAGAGTGATGATGGCAATGAATACAACTGATGTTGTTAGGGATTGTGATGGGAGTTGTACGGGCCCCCCAATAAAATGATTAATTTTTTTTAAAAAGTGGGGAAGGGAAAGGGGAGGGTTTTTTTTTAGAAGGAGCTTGTATCAAGGGCTCAAGTGGAAAATATTGGGAAATGTATGTGGAAATATGTGTGCAAATGTGCTTGATACAAATGATGTACTGAATGTTGTAGTAGCTGTAAGAGCCCCCAATAAAATTAAAAAAAAATAGAGCCATTTCCTTCCTCAACCATTTATTTATTTATATTTCAATTCTTAACAAGGTTGAGTTATGAAGTGAGGTGAGGCAGATATTTAAAAAAGGAAAATTAACATGGGATGGTTAAATAGCATCTAGATAATTCAAAGCAACTTATTAAAATCATGAATATCACAAATGGAGTGATATAGTAAAGAAAATTTCAAATAGTACTATATAGGGCCTTATTTTATATGAAAAATTCATTTTTAGAGCATATATGTTTAAGTACTTACATGGGCAATTTCTTTCCCTCTGGATATCTTTAAAATATTATAGACTTTAATCTGTGTGAGATGGCTTATAGTTGTATATAAAATCTGAAAATATGATGGGTAGGAAGATGTTGAAGTTTTTATTCTGATATGTGATCCAATTTTTGTCTTAGGAAACAATCTAGAGATAATGAAGTCAGTAACAGTAAAAGTATGGTATTAAAATTATATGTTAAGACTGTGTATCTAATGTAATGAATAAAAGAATTAATGAATAGGTAAAATTGATATGACTTAGTAAAAAGTGATATTTGAGGTATCTGGGATAATTCTCATGCTTTTGGCTATCTCTATAGATTATACTACCATTCACTGACAAAAAAGAAACATAAGAGAGAAATATATTTAAGGAGAAAATATATTCTAATTTGAGATGTGAATACTAAGATGTCTAATGAAGCATTTGATGGAGATACATAATAGATGGTTGTACATATCAGATTGCTTCTGATTAGCAATGCTTTAGAATTATTCATGCTTGCTGTCACTCCTTCAACCAACTCGTTTGGCCATTTGCATATAAACCCTTAGGAAGAAGTTATACTGGGGAGGGGTTAATGCTAAGGCCTCTATCCTCCTAGCTATGCAGCATTCAGGTGGGAGAGTGATGGGTGAGGAAGGGAAGATAAGCCTGCACCTGCTTTCATGTATTTTTCATTCCAATGTTTTTCAAGGTGCCTGATGCTCTTATGGTGATTTCACACATTCTGATATCTGTGAGTGACAGAGGTTATAATTTTCAGTGATCACAAGGATGAAGTGAGAACATATTTTTAATACTCAATTCTGACTTCTCCTCCCACACTCTCACTGCCTTCTAGTCAATGCTCACTTGCAGTGACCCCCTGTGGGTTTCTGAGTCTGTAACTGACTATTTTGGGGAGTAGAAAATCCAGATGTTGGTGGTTTTGAATTGTGGTCCATGTGGATTACAGCCTGATGTGCAACCGCTTACCCCACATTAGTGTCTGCTTGCTCAGTCACTGACTTTCTACATCTATTCTCACCATTCCTGCCATCTCTCTCTCTCTCTCTCTCTCTCTCACACACACACACACACACACACACACATTCACACTATAGAACCGGCATGAGAACTAATCAGGCTTCTTCATAGGATTCCACAAAGGGGAGGAGAGAAGCAAGATGAACATCAACGCAAGACTGATTCTGTGAGGTTGATTGTTAATCCAATGTCCACCCGCCAACCTTGAACATTCTACTTCTCTGTTTGGTTCAATAATTCATTGCGATGGAGACACACAACTCACAGACAACATGCACAATTAGGAGGGTTCTCTTTTTTAGGGAAGTGCCAGGTTACATCCCCGAACCAACAAGCTGTGTTGGTTAAAATTTTCTGTCAACTTACAGCAGAATGATGTCCCCTTAAGGATGTGATCTATTTATAAATAACCCTGTGAACAATTGGTCTCTCTCTCTCTCTCTCTCTCTCTCTCTCTCTCTCTCTTTCCCTCTCTTCAATGCCTGATTGGATGTTGCATCTGGCTTCTGGACGAGACCCTGGGAGCTGTCATCTGGCAACATTAGATGCACTAGACTGTCCACCCACTGTCCTGTGATTTCTCAGCTTCCCACTTTGCCTCCGTGCTTCATAGGCAGGCAGATGCATGAGTCTGGAGTTGCTTCTTCCAGCTGGAATGTGACCCAAGGGCTTAAGGTGGAATGCAATAAGCCAGTTCCTTGATATAAATTTATTTCTTGATATAATGTTTTTCTAATGTATATGTGTGTGGTAATGATATAACCTTGTGTCAATTTGTGTGGAGGGATGGAGTCTGTCAGTCAGGTTATAACCAACAAAGCCTCTGTGTGGCAAGGCAGTCTCCTGAAGATTCTGGAACTTCTGTTTTCCTCCCTGGAGGCAGGATACTCTCCCTGCAAGAAATTCCTGCTGATAAGCCCCATGGAGCTATGCTGATGAAGCCAGAGTCCTGGAGCTGGCAGACTCACACGGAGACTGATACAATGCTGAGATGCATCTACCACCACTGGATCCACAAGACTTTCTACCCACTGGCCTGTGATTTTCCTGCATCCAGCATCATTTCATGGCTGAGTGAGTCTAAAGATTAATTTATGGACTAGTATTGACACATGGGACAATATCGGACCTATGGACTTGATCTGGACTGGGCCAGGATGCTTTCTCAATATACAATTTCTCTTTTATATAAAACTCTTTCTTATACACATATGGTTATTTATAATTTGGTTTCTCTAGTTAACGCAGGCTAACACAGTGCGACACTGATTTTGCTTGTTGAGAAAGCCCAGCTTACCATAAACTGGTACCTAGGATGAGGTTGAATCTTTTAATATTACAACTTAAGTCTTATTTTTTCATTACTTCTTTCAGTTGAAGCTATACTAGGCATGTTCTCCCCCTTATAACATAGTTTTTAGATGTCTGGGGCTGCTCTCTCTATAGTCAGCAGAGTGCAAACCACTGACGATGAGATTTTCTACTCCTGTAAAGAGTTACAGTCTTAGAAAGCCAAATAGGCCACTCTAGTCTGTCCAAAGGCGACCATGAAACCTAGTCTATAGCAGTAAGTTTTTAACGCTAGGCCCTTGCAAATTGTCAACTCCCTGTCTCTTTCCTTCCATTTGTAATATTGAAGGGCTCCATAGAAAAACTACTGACTGATACAGAAAGCACCAAAAGAAGGTGGAAGGAATACGCAGAGTCACTGTACTCAAGAGCACTAGTCCACAGTGACTCATTTCAGAGAGTAACATAGGATGAAGTATCCATGGTGCTGAAGGAAGAAGGGAAGGCTGCGCTGAAAGCATTAGCCCCAAACAAGGTTCCAGGAATTGATGAATTGCCAATTGAAATGTTTTCACAGGTCTTTTATAATAGTATCTACATAGGTGGTTGATGAAGATGTGACTAGAGTCTCCCGAGTGCCCAGTCTTTTATTTTCATTATGAATACTGGCTCGTATTCACTAACAGCGTCCTCATGGAGCTTTGTTTGACTCACTTGTAGGAATGTGCAGTGGTTTGCTGCTGCTGTTGCACATAGAGTCTCCATGGGTTGGAAGGCACTGGGGAGCAGCCAGCAGCATCACTCTCACAAAGATTCTGTGGACCTTATTTCACACTGTGAGCACGCTGTTAAATCCCTTGCTGGACCACAGACTCCTTACTTGCATAGACCACCCCCATCACTGTATTGAAGTAACACCTTCATGGCTGGATCAAAGGGCCATATTCAATAATTCACCGCACCACGAGTGTGTGCATGCACACACACATTGAAGGCGGACGTTTGTGTCATTCTTTCCATAATAATTTTATCTAAATGTCTCATAGTCTCATTTCCCCCTTACTGTGTAGCTTCCTCAGTGTTGACTCTAGTTAAGCAAGTCGGCATCAGTGCTAGTTTACCAGTGACTCCAGGACACCAGTGCCTTTTAGACCAGTAATATCCACCTTATTTGAATTTTGAAGTAACAGATACTTTGATATTTTTTGAGGTTCATGCTTCTCATTATCTTCAAATTTGTGGGGTTTATTTACCTATTAGAGATACCATCTTAAGTCCAATTCTAATTTCGTCCTGTCTTAAAGTTCTAGTGTGGTAAACTGAGGACTTGATAGAGCATTATTTGGCCTCATTTCTATGTTGCAGCCAAAGGAATGGAAACTAGCCCTATGTAGAGAAAGATATCCGTGTTCTGAGATACACATGTTTTCAAATACACATTCTCTATGACCAAAATGTGCACCCCTTGCAATAACCTTCCATTAAGCTGCAGTCCTAAAGGAAGAATCATCCCTCTCTCTGGCTGCCTGACTGTGAGAAGGGAATCAGGTTCTACAGCCAAACTACTGTAACATGTGTAGCACAACTCTGGGGAGGACTCAGGGGCATTGGAGGTCAAGACAGTGATTTACCTCATTGCTTATTTATTATGTAACCTGATTACAAAATTACACATTTCCAAATTATTGGAAAATCAATGATATTTAAATCAAAGTGCCATAGGGACCCCAAAGCATCGCTTTAAACTTATTTTCCTAGAAAATTTTAACAAACTGTCATTTAAAGTTACATTGTATATAAACATCTTGTAGGAAATGTCTTTCAAGAAATATGTTTTACAGGATTCATTTACCAAGGTTTTTATATGTATAGAATGTTGTAGCTTATAATGAAAAGGATATTTCTAGGAGTATGTCTTCTATTTTTCTTTGAAACATCAGCAAGAAAAATTATATAGAAACTAGCCATTGCCATTTTTTTATTTCTTGTAACATGTTCTCAAACGAATCTTTTATTTCTCTTCAAGCAGCTACTTTTAGGTCACCTTTAAGAACTATCAGAGAGACAGGACACTGGATATGCTGTCTGAAACCTTGCATGCCCTTCAGGAGAGCATGAGATGTTAACATATCATAACTGCTAACAACAATCCTAGATATTTTTCCACCTGAAACTTGCTAGGCCATGTATAAATGTTCTATTTCTGCAGAACAAATTTGTGTAAATATATTTTAAGTGATTATTATATCAATCAAATCAGTTCTGCCAGCTGGGTAACTCTGATGTGCCCAAGATTGGATGGCTGTTCTTAGATAGCTAGCTATTGAAGTGTGTAGATCACGTACTGTCATCCAGCAGGCCAGCCGTGACTGGTTTACATGCCAATACATTTCCAAGAAAAGGCAGGGAGGCATGCAGTCAAAATGAATCACAAAAGGAACCGAGCTTCAATGAGAAGGAAAATAGATGTCATCTCTTTTGGGACAAAGACTCAAAGTTACACGAGGAAGAGAAATGGTTAGAAAAAAGAACCAAGCTAAAATCCCTGTCATCAAGTCCATTCCAGCTCTGGTTTGGCACCTCAGTTAAGCTGGCTCCAACAACCTGTGCCCAACAGAATGAAAACTGCCAGATCCTTTGTTAGCCTCACTATTAATGTCAGAAAATGCTTTGTTGCTGTTCTTTAGATTGTCAATAGCTAATTTTCTGCAGTAAATTGCCCCTTTCTTCTTCCTTTTTTAGTCCAGTCTGAAATCTCCCCTGAAATTTTTCACCTTGTAGAACCCGACTCGTATTTCAGACCCTACTGGTATTTGAAACATGGGTAGAGTGGCTCTCAGTATCACAGCAAAACATCAGATACTATAGTCTGGCATAGGGACAGACCAGTGAAGCATAGGTTCACAGGCAGGAAAATAATCCTTTAAAAAGCCACACCAAGTTATTAGTAAGCAGAGGACAAACCAGTTGTGATTCTACACTTTCTGATTTTTCTCTTTCCAGGCCCTTATAGCTATGAGTTAGTGTATTAAATGATAACCAGAGAGGTCATCCTCTGATAGAAATATAATTATATTAAATTACAGTATACAGTGTAAAGGCAGAGTCTGCCCTGATACTTTTCTTTCACAGAGGGCGTGTCTTGGGATTCTCACTGTTTAGGTAGAAAGATAGAATTTCTTTTAACAATCCTTTGCTGTTATCTATTCTGAGCAGCACGTATGCCATATGGGGTGCTAAATATTTGAGTATTATCCTTGTTTAAAAAAATATTTAGCACTCAACCACTGATTTAATAATTTAGTAAGAAATCTGTAATCAAGCCAAATGAGGCTCAAACCCCAGGTAACAAGATTAAGAAGCTCACTCATTTTTTCTAAAGAATCTGCAATTCTAAAAGAAAAAAAAGATTTGAATTGTATATGCTGAAGATAGGATTCTGGAAATTATTCCAGGCAACTTCTGCATCTAAAATGACTTTTTAGGAGCAAAGCTGTTTGACTCAGAATGCTGCACATGTCAGACAATTTTTTATGGCTTCATCAAGGCTTGGCACTAAGTAAATAAAATCTCTGTCACCTCTTCACTGAATTCAAGTTAGCAGCAGCATATGTTCAGCTACCCCAGTTCATCATTTTTAATGGTGTTCCTTGTGAAGTGCTTCATGGTCCTTCTCTAAATGTCTCCTTCCTGCAACTGATTGGAAAGCCATTATTTTATTTTAATTAGGAAGTTGAGGCTTGCACACCTCTTGGAAATCATTGTTACCTTAGTAAACAAGATAGAGAGTTTTCCAATTAAAATTGTCTTAATATAAGTACAGAGAAAATATAAACACACTTACTTAACAAATACAGTCTTAAAAAGGAACCATGGTTTGTTCCATTCTATTAAATGTTAACTCAAGTGCATTTTTCCTTGAAGCCTCTTCCTTGTAGAATTTAAGGAAAAGAAAAAAAATGGATGCTAACTTAAAATGACTGACCTGATTATAGTTAATGAAACATATAGGATACAGGCAAGCTTTCATCAAAACAACGAAGTAGAGACTTTCCAACATGTTTCTCACTTTTTCTGACTTTTTTTCAACTTCCTCCGAAAGTCCTGTGGCCGCATGGCTCTGTCCCATCTATATTTCCTCTCAGAAAATCACTTATATTGAAAAACCAGGATTTATACATGCCAGAATTGCTCTTTCTAATGACTGTCTGGACACATTTTAATTCAGATTCTTAACACAATGTAATATCAGAGGTCCTTGAATGATGCCCTTCTTCCATCATCTGGCCTCCAGATGTGTCTTAAACAAAAAGCAAAAAGAACAAATGGAAATTATAGCTAAAATTTGGAAATAAGGATATGACATCAGAAACTATATTTTTTATATTTCTCAAATAACATAAAAATATAGCAACCATTGTCTGGCCATTTCAGATAGCAATAGTTATGGAAGGCTAGGTGTCCAAGATAAAATACAGGATGTCAAATTACAGTAATTTTCAATAGATGATAAATGGTGTTTTAAAGTAAGCTTATCTCGTAATATTTGGGATATACTAACACTAAAACTTTATTGATTTTCCATCTAAAATTCATATTTGATGGGTATCTCCTGTTTTTTGTTTGCTAAGGATGATAACCATCTCTGAGCCAAAGTAGTGATTGTAATCCCCACTGAGCCCTTTTTACTTCTCTATATAACCTGCACGGTATTTGAATTTTTAACCGATGTCTTCAACTAGTTAACGAATCTCTAATGATGTTCTAATCTGCAATTCTACAAATAGAGAGCAATCATTTTACTGTTCCGACCAACCATGGAAGATTTTGTTCCTTGTGTTTTAGCTACCCTGTCAAAGGGCCCAGAAGCAGCCAGGTAACTGGGGCCTTACTCTCTAATCTAGTCTCTTTTCTGGGTTTCATCAAGCATGTTAGCTTGGGTGATCTAGAGAAACAAATACAGAGACACTCATATGTGTAAACGAGCACTTTATATGAAAGAGCAATTTTACATTAAGAAAACATCCCAGCCCAGTCCAGATCGCGTCCACGAGTCTGATATCATCCCATATGTCAATACTAGTCCACGAACTACTTTTTGCACTCGAAGAACACCTACAGTGATGCCAAATGCAGGCGATCACCGGCCAGTAGGTGGAAAGGCCTGTGGATCAAGTGACGGGAGAAGCTTCTCAGAGCTGACATGGATCTCCACACGACTCCTCTAGCTCCAGGGCTCTGGCTGCATCAGCGAACCCCATAGGTCTAGACAGCAGGAAGTACATTTGCCCTCCAATGAACTATCTCTTCTCACCTCCAAATGAGGGCATCAGGCTGTAACGTGATTGATAGACTGCACTCTGCCCCTTCACAAGTTGACAGGAGATTATGTCACTACCCCACCAAGCCCAGTCTACCAGGATAAAATAACACTGTTACAAGATCAGTGAGAGACATTTCAGCAAATCCAACCTTGTTTTCCTTGCTATTTGCATCCAACATCCTTACTAACCATTCCCACACATATTCTCCAGTTTTCTGTGTACACATGTTAAAAAACTCTAGCAGTTCTTGAGAAGTGTAGCATATATTCTTCTTGAATCACCATCTGGACTTTACCGTTGGAGACTCGTTATGACTTCAGTCTAGTTTTAGGTATGAAAGCAATGAAGGGTGGTGGGAGTATTTCCTAGGAACTTCCAGCAATATTGTTACGGCCCCTGTCTCACACAGTGTTTCACATACAGTCCCAGGTTCCATGTCACCATGCACAGTTGAGTGAAAGGGGGAGTGATTATTCAGATAGTGGATTAATCTTTTCAGATGGGAGGGGTGGTACAGGTGAATGGAATGACTTAAGGGAATCTAGGGCCTGAATATGTCCATCTTCCTGATGATCAACCCATATATCCCATCTCAAGTTCCAGGGTCCTATATCTTCCCAATCAATGCATTCACTTTAATACTGGTCACAGTGTTCTAGCTTGAGAGTTCAGTGGGCATTATAATTCAGTTTCCTCGATAAGGCTCTGAGTTTGGGTATCATTAGTATCAGTTCTGTCACTAGAACATAGGCTATCTTTCGAAGCACAAGTGGAAGCTATAGGTCTTTTCTGTGGGATTTCAACAATGCCTCCAAAGTACTCCTTTACCATGTTGACCATTTTAAATACAAACAGTCAACCTTTACTTCTCATCCTGACAAATTTGCCTAAAAATAGCAAACACACGATGACCTGGTGCCTTGCTCTCACTGGGACTTTATCTATATATGGTGATATTTTGAGTATTAACATTGTTATCTTATTCCCTACATTAATAATGCTTTCTTTGAAAAAATTGACAGGCTTACTAAAACTGATACAGATAGAGGCAGAATCATAAGTGCATTTAAGCCTCATCAGACTTAAGATACAATTTAGAAAACCCATCTTTATGATTTTGTTTCTCTAGAATAATTTTTTGGTACCAAGTGTGTTAGGTTGCATTCTCTAGAGAATCAAAATCAGAGATGCTTATAAAGAAAGTTATCTAAAGAGAGAATTTTATATTTTAAAAATGGCTCACACAATTGCAGAAATAGGCAAGTCTGGTCCAATTCAAGTTTGCGGATCAGATAATAAGGTGGTTCTTCCTGAACTACAGTTGCCAAGGCCAACAGACTAAAAGAAAAGCAGAAAGCCTATAGACTGGTGGATTCAGGAAATCAGGCTTATGCCTGGCCTCATTAAATAAATCCGAGTTTGGCAGGCTCTTATGTATCCCAGGTAGGCTGGCAATCTCTCCCAGGGTAAGTAGGAAATGTGTCAGGCTGTTAAATCAAGAACCTGCAAGCAGGGCTGAGCCCCGGTGGCATAGTGGTTGTGTGCGGGACTGCAGCCCACTGGGATGGAGGTTCAATTCCAGCAGTGGGGCTGGGCCTCCTACTCCCACCACCGGAGAGCAGTGATGCCTAAAAAACTAAAAAAAAAAAAAAAAAAAAAAAAAAAAAAAAAAAAAAAAAAAAAAAAAAAAAAAAAAAAAAAAAAAAAAAAAAAAAAAGAACCTGCAAGCAAAGTGTCAGATGTTGACACCCAGGTCAGCAAAAAGAGTGATGCTTTCTGTTGAGTTCTACATAAATACCAAGTAGTTCATTTCTCTGAGGATATATCGTGAGGGGTGTGGCATGAGTAATTGCTTGGCTAACAGCAGATTCTACCATGGAGTTGATTACATTATGCTGGATTACTTTATGGGGCAGGCCTCAATTGCCAAACCACTGATAATTCTGGCCTAGCCAAGTTAACACAAAACCTGATGATGACATTTGTACACTTTATAGGAACTTTGGGTGCCATAGTGGTTAATACACAAATGAAAAACTGGCTCTTTGAATCCACCAGTTCCTCTGTGGGTAAAAGATTGGGCAGTCTGTCTCTGTTTATATTGCAGCCTTGGAATTTCTGTGGAGCAGTTCTGTCCTGTCTTGTAGGGTTGTTTACGAGTTGAACCTAACTTGACAGTGGTGAATTTGATTTGGTTTATATATGCTTTAAATTCAGAGAAAAATTGTGAAAAGGATTACGTTAGGCCAGGTTTTCCAGGGTAAGAAAATCCAGTGATACTCATCTAGGCATAAGAAAAAGTTTTATATGGACAAGCAATCTTATTTCAAAAGAAGGCACCCTGCTCAATCCACCTCAACTCTACAAATGCAATGCAAGCCAGATATTCTTCAAACTCATGTAGCTGCAGATTGGTGATGCAGAAAAGTGAGACAGGAAGATCAGAGGCCAATGCATGCAGAGTCACGTGGATCCAAAGTTGGTGGAAACATAGTAGGGCACCAACAAATTTCAGGGTTGGGCACATATGGGCTTCTTTGACACAGACAGAGAGCCAGCAGGCAAGAAGGCAGAGAGAGAGAGAGAGAGAGACACTGACTTTGTTTTCCTTGCTCTTCTACCACAAGCATATGACATCAAGGAAGTGTTATTAGGCTGCAACTTGAGTGTTTGACTCTACCCTTGCTAGGAGTGTCTAGTTGACATAATTCTTAGCTACTAAAGGGTTTTTTAGAACAAAAACGCTCCTTACATTCAAGTAGAAGAGTTGGAGATGTGTGCCCTTCAGAATTATGATGTCCAATTTTCATTTTTAATAACAAACTCTCTGTCTTGGAGTTAATGTTAATTCACAAAGAACCTACAGGTAGGTAGGTAGAACTGCCCCTGTGAAAACCCCAACTTTCTTCCTAGGATTGGCTTTAGAAATATCTAAAATATGAAAACTTAGATGGCTAATTTCTACAGTTATAGGAAAAAGAGGAAAAACTCTCAGGTAACCCACAAGTTTAGGGTTCAGCAAGGTCATACGAGTAGTACTGATTCCTGTGGCCTGGATGAGTTTCACACACACCAGAGAAAGTCACCTTGGTCTTGCATCCTGTCTAATACAGAAACAGGTTCAGAGGCCCGAGAAAGAAAAACTTCAGCTAAGATATTTTATTAGCACAGGAACAGAAATGTGTGTGCTTACAGTGAGGTTAAAGATATTAATATGACAGTTATATGTTTTAAAGATGAGTAGTGTGTGCGCACCATAGTTTCTTTATCCATCTTACAATGTTGGCCACTTAGTCTTTTCCCAGTTTCTTTATATTGTAACCTGTGCTACAATAAGCATGGAATAGTATACATCCACTCATATGCTCTCTCAGTTTTCTTTGGGCTGTATGCTCAGTAGTGATATTGCTGGATCATATGGGATTTCTATTTTCATATGTTTCAGGTGGTGTCACATCATTTTTCATAGTAATTGTATTTACAAGGCCACCAACTGTGTGTACATGTTACATTCTCTCCACATCTACTCCAGCATTTTTTCCCTTTGAAATGGAATAATTGTGTGATGTACAGTGGTATCTCACTGTAGTTTTAATTTGCATCTCCTGAATAGGTAGTGATTCCTGATCACTTTTTCTGTGTTTGTGAACCATTTGAGTGTAATTTTTGGTGAACTGTCTATTCATGTCATTTGCCCAATTTTTAATTGGTTCATTTGTCATTCTTTTATTGAGCTATTATAGAGGTCTGTAGATTTTGGTAATTAGAACATTGTCTGTTGTCACTGGTTAAAAAAAATCCATGTGTTCTCCTTTTACTCCTTTGATGTGTATAAGTGATTTATTTTCAACAGATTGAAGTCAACTATTTTGTTTTCTACTGTATATGCTTCTTTATTATACATGATGGTCTATGTATGCCCTGTGTGGCAGTTACATAATATCCTGTCAACTTGAGCAAAGGGCTGGAGTTTAGCATGTCAATCCGATCATAACTAATCATGCTTCTGTGTGGGCATGGATTTCCCCTGAAGATTCTGGAATCTCCTATCTCCCTCCCTGGAGTCAGGGCACATGTTCTCTGCGACACATTTCTGATGACAAGCTAGATAGAACTAAGATGATGGAGCCAGAGTCCTGGAACTGGAGGAGCCACATGGAGACCCATGCCAGCACTGAATTACTTCCACCGCCACAGGATCCACATGATTTCCCATGCACTGGCCAATCATCTTCCTGCATTTGGTGTCATTGTATGTGCTATGTAAGTCTGAAGAGGAATTTATAGATGGGTATTGGATATATGAGCTAATATCAGACTTGTGGACTTGATCTGGACTGGGTGGCATGCTTTCTCTATATGCAATTGTTCTTTTATATAAAATTCTTTCTTATAGACATGAGTGTCTATGAATTTATTCCTCTAGTTAACCTGGACTAACAAACCCTGCAATATGGCTCTTAAAATTGCTCAGATTTTCTTACCAATGATCTTTAATCAGTCCTCAGTTTGTTTTCTGTGCATGGGGAAAAATATAGGTTCTGTTTAATTCATCTACATATGGATATCCAATTTATTCAACATCACTTGTTGAAAAGACTGTCTTAGTTTTGGGTTCTTTGCCAAAGATCAGTTTCCTGTAGAGAGAAGCATTTAGTTCTGGATTTTCTGTTCTCTTTCATTGGCCTAAATATCTATTATACCAGTATAAGGCTATTTTGACTATTGCTGTTATATAGTAGGTTTTTAGGTCAAGTATGTGAGGTCTTCTACTTGATTTTTCTCTTTAAGGAGAACTTTGCTTATTCTGGGTCTCTTCCCTCTCCATATGAGACTGATAACTGGCTTTTCAATTTCTTTAAATAATATATCTGGGATTGGAATTGGAATTGCTTAGTATATACATTTCTTTATATAGTATTCCCATTTCACAATATTAAATCTGCCAAGGCATGAACATGAGAAATTCTTTGATTTATATAAGTCTTTTTGTTTTGTTTCTTGTAGTAGTGTCTAGAAGTTTTCTCTGTATATGGGCTTTCTTTCTTTGTTAATTTTATTCCTAAATATTTCAACTTCTGTCACAGGGATAATACTATTTTCTTAATATCTCTCTTTCTAGCTCTCTTCCTTGATATACAGAAATGAATTGATTTCTAGATGTCAAATTTGTATACTGGTACTTTGTCACATCCCTGCAGGCTCTTTTTGGAGACTTTTGTGTTCTCTCTCCTTCAGAAGCAAGTCATCCACAAACGCTGAGAGTTTCACTTCCTTTTTGCCTATTTGTATTCCCTTAATTTTTTTTTTGTTGTTGTCTGGTGTTTCTAGCTAAGACTTCTAGTACATTGTTGCATAAGAGTGACAATAGGGGATATCCTTATCTGGTCCCCATTTTCTTGTGTTTTTTTTGTCCCCTTTTTCATGGAAAATATTTTTAGTGCCTTTTCCTCACTACACAATGTTAGCTGTTGGTTTTTAATATATGGCTTATATTATGCTGTGAAATTTCCCTTCAATGCAATATTTTGTTGAGTTTTTAAAATCAGAAATGGGTACTTTTTATCAGAAAGTTATATGGATACTGTCAAATGTCTTTTTTGTATCTACTGATATGATCATATGGTTTTGCTCTATGCCTTGTTTAAGTTGCAGATTACATTCATTGTGTTTTGAATGTTGAATCATCCTTGTATCCCTGGAATGAATCCCACCAATAATGGTGACTTTGGGTATTATATATACATATACATATACATATACACACATATATACATGCACATGCACATATACATATATATATTCAGCCAGAATTTTGTTGGATTTTATCAGCCAGAATTTTGTTGAGTATTTTTACATTTATATTCATGAGCGATATTGATCTATAATTTTTTATCCTTGTGAGATCTTTGCCTGATTTTGGTTTCATTTATGCTCACGTCATCAAATGAATTTGGTGGTTTCTTTTGTTTCTCTACATTCTGAAGTAATTTGTGTAGTATTGGTGACAAGATTTCACTAAACACCAGAAATCCCCTGCATTACCATTTTACCCTGGGATTTTCTTGGTTGGAAGTTTCTTAATGACTTTCTTTAGTTCTTATTCTTCTTTTGTTTACATTATGAATCTATTGATTTTTTCAACATCTGTCTGCATTAAATGAGTGCATGATACACTTCTAGGTTCCTGTTCATTTCTTAAAGGTTGTCAAATTTTTTGAAGTACAATTTTTCTTAGTAGTGTTTTCTTTCTTTATATTTCATTTAGGTATGTTTGAGATGTAACCTTTCTCAACTCTAATTGTAGGTATTTGAATCTTTTCTTTTTTTCTTTGTTAACTATGCCAGTGGTCTATCCATTTTGTTAAGCCTTTCAAAGAACCAACTTCTTGTCCTGCTGATTTTTCTCATTGTTTCTGTGACTGTTTTCCAGATTGTTTATTTCTGCTCTGATCCTTTTATTTTCTTTCTTCTTTTACTGAAGAAAATGTTGTTGCCCTGTTCTTCTTGAAGGGGCTGTGTTAAGGTGTTAATTTTGGATTTCTATGTCTTTTTTAATGTGTGAACTACTGCTTTAAATTGACCTCTAATTACTGTTTTTGCCATATCTCAGGGTTTTTAAATTTTGTTCTTCATTTATTTTTTTTTATCCAATCTTTTTTGAGTATTATATTCTTCAGTCTACCTTTGTTTGCCTTTATCTTTCTGTGCCTTTTGTTATTAATTTATAGTTTTGTAGAGTTTGTTTGGAAAAGATAGATTTTGAAATCTCATTTTATTGAATTTTTTAAGACATCCTTTGTGGCCTAGTTCGTGGTCTACTCTTGTTCCAAGTGCATTTGGGAAGAACATGTACTGTATTTCTGGTGGAGTGTTGTGTATGTCTATGAGATCAAGATCGCTGATTGTATTTTTGAGCTCTTTGGTATCTTTATTGAGTTTTTTTCCTGGTGTCCCATCTTCCTAGAGAGTGGAGCAATAGCTTTTCTGTTATCTTCATATGACCCCTGGTAATAAAGTAGTTAGGAGTCGGTTTGCAATAAATAAGGTTGGCAGTTTGAAACCACCAACAAATTCACAGTAGGAAGATTGGCTTTCTTCTCCAGTAAGTAGTTACTCTCAGAACCTTATAGTCACTATTTGTCAACTATGTGTCAGCAACTGGATGATAGTAAGAGCACCATGGGTGTGGTCTCTTCCAGGGGGCTCATATGCCTGGATGGTTTCTTGCCCAGGGACACTCACCTGCTGAGGGATGTATCAGGTGCATGAATAGTCTGAAGGTCAGGTGGTGATGTTCATCTTCAGAGGATTAATTAATTCTCTCAAGCCTGTCATAAGCTTCATGGGGTAAGTAGTAGCCCTCTCCTCTTTCCTGTTTCCTTATACCTCTGCTTTTGTTATTATGCTAATATGTGTGCAGGGAGAAAAAAGGCACAAGAAAAGTTAAGGTTGAGTACAATGTCTCTCTGCAGCACATCTTCCCAGAAGCTCTCAGATTTGTTACCCAAGAAATCAGGGAAAAACTGACTGTGTGGATTGGGAGTGGAACTCCTCTAGTTTATATGGAAAGTTAAGTTTTTTGCTTATTCATCTGGCCAAATTTCTTCCATCATGCTATCTCACAAGGCATGGTTGGCTGTGCTGCCTTAGTGAGCTGGGAAAATCAGCTTTGTGGAGTGCTAGCAGATAGCCCTTGGCTGGTGCAGATAACTGATAATAAAAGAGGACCTGTTGGAAGATATTGCTGCTTTCACTTAAACAAAAACAAACAAGTTGTGTATACTTATTCTTATGTTGAGACTCTTGTTTCCAGGAAATCCAGCATATCCTGTCTAGTGACCTTTCTCTGGTAGTTTCCGAGGAGATGTTCCCAAGCTTGCTTCTGGCAGTCATCTTGTCCTCTTCTGCTTCTTAATGTTTACTGATATTGGTCTGTTGTAACCTGTTGCCTTTCCTAATAAATCCTCATGATTGTGATTATTGTCTGTATATTCTTTGTGGCCACTGCAACAGATCATTGAACCCAGTACCGAAGTAGAATTGCAGTGGGAGAAATGGTTATGTCAGAGTAGGGGTGGAGGCTAGAGGCATGTGAACCTCTGCCTTGTGGCACTTGGTCATGATCTGGTGTGGAGTGAAAATACCCTTCTTCCTTGAGTAGTTAAAGGTTATCAGATGTCACTACCATGCCATTTCCTCAGAGTGAGTAAAATCTGAATCTAAGTTATTTCTAAGAAGAGTGTTAAAAGCAAACACAGATTCTCCATTAAATAAAGAGCAGGCTATACATGTGCGTCAGATCAGAGAACACTGGACACCACTTTACAGTAGGTGCAGAACAATCACATTTTCCCGTCTCTTCTAATTGTCTTCTCTTCTACGGTGCAGTTTTGGAGGCTTCAGAAATTGTAGCTAGCAAATGACACACAGAAATAAGCTGAGTTGAAAAAAAAAGATCCTGTCAAAGGGTAATCGTGGCAGTCATCTGCTTATGTTAATTTTATAATTGAAATGTAGGGGTGGAGTCTGGTCTGTTAATCTGGAGATAGCCATTGAGTAGCCAATGAGGCCTCTGGGTGGGCATGGCTTTCTTCTGATACATTTTAGAAATCTCCCGATATTTCCCTCGTGGAGATGAGAGGCTATCTCCCCAGTTGTTGGGAGTTGGTCTCAGAGATGATGAATCACAGACAAGATCTGTGATTCAGATCTTGAGAAGCTGGAGCAGCATCTGAGAAGCTGGAGGAGCTGGTGGAGAGACTACATGGCTTTGCCCTGATGGAGCCAGACCTCTGAAGCTGGAGAGGCCATTTGGGGACCCCTGCCAGCGATGAGTTGCTTCTGCCACCACTGGATGCTGTTGATGGACCCTGAACCCTGGAAATGAGCAGCCATGGGGAGACCCCTGCTAGCGCCAAGATTCTGCACCCACTGACCTGTGACTTCATGAGTCGAAGGAGACATTATAGACTGATATCGGGCATATGGACTAATGTTGGACTTATGACTTTGAACTGGACTGGGTAGGGATGCTTTCTCAGTGTTCCATTCCTTTGTATATAAACCATTCCCTTAGATCCATATGCATGTCTTTGAAATATGTTCCTCTAGTCTACCCAGACTAACACAGTAATTTGGAGAGCTATACATTTAATTGAAATGGTAAGTGTTGTGCATTATAAGTTGTAGCAGTTGAAGTATGTATCAACTTGCATTCACGTTGAGTGTACAGGTGGAGTACAACTAAGCAGTCAGGTCACTTTCTGATCATACCTCATTGGGGATATGGTCTTTTAGAACAGATACCATGAGAACATCTCTTCTCTCTCTCGCACTGTACCTTCTGCTTGGTGGGACAATGAGGATATTCCTGCGTGGAGCATGTCTTAAGGGCTGTTAATCTTGGGGGCTAATCTCTGAGCCCTCAGAACCCTGCCATGTTCCCACTAGCTTTGGATCCGTGTGACTCTGTACCCACTGGCCTGCAGCTACATGAGTCTGCAGAAAGGTCTTGCTAACATTTGACACCTGGATTGACTTGGGATGCTTTCTTAATACATAGTAATTCCTTGATATAATAGTTTTCCTATATTTGCATGAGTATCACTAGTTTTGTTTCAGTAGCAACTTAGCTGCAAGGAACAAAACGATTTCTCCTAAGGTGTCTTCCCCAAATATATGCCATGCTTCACTGCTTGCTACAGGTGGCATATGACTGTACACTTGGAAGTCAACTGAAGCAGGTCAGAAGCTAAGCTGTGTAAGGGTTATCAGCCAGCTAGGGCAATCAGATTGTACAGTCTGTTCCACTCAATGTGGGACCCACTCCCTTCTGATAAGGATAGGAGTATTTCCTTATAGGCGGAGACAGGGACGTTAATATCATCCCCCTCCCCCTTCCCCTGGATGATCAAGGTGAGGCTGCCATATTGGGTTTAGGGCCCTTCCTTCTTGTCATGTGTCCACCCAATTCTTCCCCTTGCTATTAAACCTGCAAACCCCTAGCTCATCCATTCCTGTCCTTGTATATCCTATTCCTGTGATGTGTGGTTACTTGTGACCATGCCCCTAAGTAGATTTAAATCTTGGTGAGCAATAAACTTGCTCCCTCCTCCTTGTACACTCCCCACAGAGCTCTTGCTCCCTAAGGCTCAGATCCCATATTTCTCCAGTCAGCTTCATGGCTCCTTCCTGATGGTCCCTCTGGCTTCCAACAGCTCCTTTTGACCCCCTCTGACCAGCTTCCTGACTTCCTCTGATGGCTTCCTGGTGAATCCCTCTGGCTGCTTCCCAGAACTCTCTGGAGCTCCCAGAATCTGGGCTTTCTGTCTGTGCTGTGTGGACCTGACTGTTGAGATCATGGCCACCCAGGAGGTGACCATGCTACCATGAAATGTGTCTGACTTCATTATTTCTCTCTCTCATGTTTCCTACGATTTTACTATAATCTTTAATTATTGCTGTACACTTGTGCCTACCGGACCAGTGGTGACGTATTAGAGACTGTTTCCCTAACACTTAGCCTTCTGGGGCATGAATTGCTAAATTCTGGACATAATCTAATTTCTTAACCTGTTTTCTTATTCATAAATGGATTTATAATTTCTGACTATACAGGAATTAAGGAAGATAACCCAAATCTAACAAGAAATGAATGTTCTACAAGTGTCAAATATGTAGGAGTTGTATACATATGGAAAAATTGTTCTTCAGACACTGTGGCGAATTGCTCATGAGATTGTTTTAAAGAGTGTAGGCAAATAGATATTTTAGACACAAATTGCAGGAATGAGTGATGGTGATGAGACTTACATAAAGGATCCTATTTAACAGTTTTCAAAGAGAATAAGGTACAATTTCAATTGAATGTTATACCAAGAGGACTCAAATATTTGATCCAAACTATTTGGTTTCATGACTGGTTATAAAATTTATATACATTAAGTTTTGGGCAGGCTTGTTGCCTCCATTAATCTCATTTTACTTCCACATTCCAGCACTTTTCTGCCAGTTCATCATAGTATGGTGGTTTCTGTGCTACAGAAATGCTGACGGTTATGTAACTGCTATATCATGTACTAGCTGGCTCACCAAAGTGAACATGTGTTAGCAGAACTTCCAGTCAGAACAGACTACAAAGAAGGAATAAACTATACACTTAATAGGGATGAGATACTGAAAACTTTATGAATAGAATAAACTTTGTGGATAGATATGGAAAATCATAAGACCCTCAGGTGAGAAGGCCCTCAAAATATGAGTACAGAAGAGGTGCCTTCTGAAAATAAAGCCCACCATAATAAGGCAAACCTCGTAAAGTCTTTCCCCTGCTAATCGGAGAAAGCTCAAATCACAAGAAATAGCTGTAAACAACAATAAACAGTCAGAACATGGTAATACAAGGTCTAAGTCTAGAAAAATTGGAAATTGTTAAAAATGAAATGGAATATTTACATATCATTATTCTAAAAGTCAGGGTGCTTAAATGGATTGGAGTTGACCATTTTGAATAACAAAATACATTTTACTATGCTAGGGATGACCTAATTAAGAGGAGTGGTGTTGCATTCTTCATCAAAAAAGGCATTTCAAGACCTATCTTGAAGTATAATGCTCACTGTGATAGAACTGAGGACCAGATAGTCTGGCCTAAGCCAGACCAAACCCAATGGTCCCTATGTCATTGACACCATAAGCTTATGGCACCTCTGCTGGAACACATCCTTTTCCTCCCTCTTGTATGCTCTAAGGTCCACAGAAAGCTGGGGGAAGAATAACAACAGGAATGGAGGTTCAGGGCCCTAACCAACCAAATTGGAGGGGGGGGGTCTTGTTTCTATTTCCACAGCAGAGGGAGAGCAAGTGTAGACTCAGTGTGCCAAATCACAAGGGTATTGAGGATATTATTCCTGCTTGGAGCAGCTATCTCCCAGGTGTGAATGCAGAGCCTCAGCTCAAGAAAGGATGTCCTCTCCCATATGACAGTGCTGCTGAGGACAGCACTGAAGATACAGAGCCAAGAGAGAGGCCACCTGAGCCCCCTACCTGGGGACAACCAAGATAGGAGTGCAACAGATCAGTAATGGGAGTCAAGTTATCAAGTCCCTGAGGAGTACCACTAGTCAACTTATGACTCGAGGGTGGGTAGCACTTGGTGTCCTATCTAAACTGGTTTGGGATTACGCATAAGGGGATCAAGTCTAAAGGCATAACTAGGACACGGGGTAGGGTAGGATGGGGGCAGACACTACAATGCTCCATCCCTGACCAGGGAAATACCAATGTGGTCTTATAGGATGCTTGCTTTTTGGGTATATTGTATGAAAACCAAAAGGGTGCATGTGTTGTTAGATAAGTGGGCCTCAGAATAGGCAAACCTGAAAGAAAAAGATTCAGGATAGATGAGTTATAACATGTCCTTCTCTACCTAAAACACAAAGATATTCATCTGTTCTATGTCATTATCCCTGTTAGATTTGTGATTATATGTATGTTTTATTTGTTTGTTTTTGTTTGGTGTTTATCTATAAAGGATGTATAGAATAGGCAATCTTACAGAGACACAATGGGTTCAAGGGGCATGGGAGGGGAGGTAGAGAAGGTTGTTGAGCAGGGAGCCAACAATGACAGGTATAGGGGAATAGTCAGTGTGGCAGTCATGTGCTTATGTTAATATTATAATTGAAATGTAGGGGTGGAGTCTGGCCTGTTAATCAAGAGAAAGCCATTGAGTAGTCAATGAGGCCTCTATGTGGGCATGGCTTTCACCTGAGACTCCTGGGAAATCTCGTGGTATTTCCCTCGTGAAGATGAGAAGCTATCTTCTCCAGTTGTTGGGAGTTAGTTTCAGAGATGATTAACCACAGGCAACACAGAATGGCAGCAGCTGGCAGGCTGGAGTAGCCGGTGGAGAGACCACACGGCTTTGTCCTGATGAAGACAGACCTCTGAAGCTGGAGCGGCATGCTGTTGATTGACCTGAGCCCTGGAAGCGAGGAGCCATGGGGAGACCCCTGCCAGCACCAGAATTCTGCACCCACTGACCTGTGACTTCCTGAGTCAGAAGCAGACTTTATAGACTGATTTCGGGCATATGGGTTATTATTGGACTTATGACTTTGCACTGGACTGGATTGGGATACCTTCTTAGGGTCACATTTCTTTTGTATATAAACCCTTTTCTTATACCTATATGCGTGTCTCTGAAATTTGTTCCTCTAGTCTATCCGGACTGACACAGTCAGTGTTCTAAAATTGATAGCAAAGAGGGTGCAACTTTTCTGATCATGTTTGTTCAATTGATTTGTATCTGACAGGAATTACTGAGAGGTGAATGATGAGTAAACATAATAGTGGGGTAGGAGGGAAAATATAAATATATGTGTGTTTCCATATGTATATACATGCGTATGCAACAGGGAAGCAGATGGACGTTTTGTTTCTACTTAGTTGCTTCATTACAAGAACGTTTTGCTCTAAAAACGTGGCACTATATGATACCTTTCTCACATGATTGCTGAAGACAAAATAGATGCATAAGCAAATGTGGTAAAGAAAGCTGATGGTGGCCAGCTATGAAAATATATAGATAGTGTCTGGGGTCTTAAATGCTTATAGTTATAAACAACCATCTAGCAGGGAAACAATGAAGACCACATGGAGGAAGCAGCGCAGCCTGTGTAATCATGAGGTGTTGATAGGAAGAGGTATCAGAAGTTCAAAAACACACTACCAAATTGACATGAAAGGGTGTTGATGTAGTGGAGACTCTAAACTCACCTGTAGGATAATTGGGAAGTCCCTCACAGAAGGGTCACATGGAAGGGATGATAAATTCAGGGTGTGGTATAGTACTGAAGAACCACTTAACTATCCTTTTTTCTTCTTTTAGCAGCTTTATTGACATATAGTTCATGTATACTATGATTCAGTAGTCTAAATATATTAAAAAGTATTGTTAAATCCTCATCACCATCAATTTCAGTTTAATATTATTTCTATTTCCCTAATATTTTTGATGTCAGAGAAAAGAAAGATGATTCTGTTTGCTTGCTTGTTCGGTTGTTTATCAATAGTGCTTAATACTGGATAGAAAGCTTGTTTTCACATATTCTGATTAACAAGGAATTCAATTATCAGGTAATAAAAACTATTAGCTATATGGCTTATAATGTGTAATTATATTTAATATAATTATATTATAACATAATTATATATATTAAATGCAATTATATCATGTATTTTAGAACTAAAAATATTTAAGATTTTTCTCTCCCCCCTCCTAGTTCTCTCTTCTGCACTTAAAGTTTTTCTCATATTCTGGAATGATAACACTGAACACACCATATTCAAAACATAATATAAAACATATACCCTTGATTTCTTTTTCAAGTTATCTGGGAGAACTTATTAGGATACTATAGCCTTATTTTTTTATTTTGCAGATAAATATATGTACATATGTTTATTTTTTAATAACTATTTTGTAAATTATTTTATCAGGGACTCATACAGCTCATCACAATCCATGTATGCATCCATTGTGTCAAGCACAATTGTCCTTCCTGTTTTTTTGGGGGGGCATCACTGCTCTCTGGTGGTGGGAGTAGGAGGCCCAGCCCCACTGCTGGAATTGAACCTTCATCCTGGTGGGCCGTAGTCCTGCGCACAACCACTACACCACCTAGGCTCAGTCCACAATTGTCCTTTTGTTGCCCTCGTCATTCTTAAAACATTTGTTTTCTACTTGAGCGCTTGGTATCAGCTCCCATAGCTATTATTGAGCTCCACCCAATTTTCTCTCTGTGTTAGACTGGGTTAAGTAGAGAAACAAATCCAGGGACATTCGTGGGTATAAGAAAGAACTTTAGCTGAGCCCCGGTGGCATAATGGTTGTCCGCGGGACTGCGGCCCACTGGGATGGAGGTTCAATTCCGGCTCCCAGGAGCAAAGGCTGCGCCTCCTACTCCCACCACTTGAGGGCAATGATGCCTATAAAAATATTTTTAAAAAATTAAAAAATTTTAAAAAAAGAAAGAAAGAACTTTATATTAAAGAGCAATTGTACATTAAGGAAACATCACAGCCCAGTCCACATCAAGGGCAATATTAGCCTATATGTCTGATAGCAGTCTATGAATTCCTCTTCAGACATACACAGCAAATGAGATGATGCCAAATACAGGAATATCACCAGCCAGTGGGTGAAAAGTCATGTGGATGCAATGCCATGGAAGCATCTCTGGAGCTGGTACATGTCCCTATGTGGCTCCTCAACTGGAAGGTGAAGCAGAGGAGAGAGAGAGAGAGACAGAGAGAGAGAGAGAGAGAGAGAAAGAGAGAGAGAGAGAAAGAGAGAGAGAGAGAGAGAGAGAGAGAGAGAATGTCCCACCTCCATGCAAAAGAGAGGAAATCCTCATGAGAAGGTCATGTCCACAGGGAGGAATCATCAGGCTCTGACCTGATTGACAATCTAGATTCCGTCTGTTTATTTTTATTTATCAAGTTGACATGCAATTTTGCATACATACTCCCCTTATAGTATGGTTTTTATTTGTTTTGGCTTACTATCATGCTATATTTGCATATGTTCATTTAAGATTGTATAGTACATGAAAGTCAAGGTAGATAACCCTCAGGAGTAATGGTTCCTGGAGGGTACAGGAGGAGAGAGGTGGGAGAAAATGGGGGAGTGGAACCTGATAAGATTGCTGCTTTAGCAAAGGTTCGAGAGGATAGTGGTAGCTGAAGATTCATTTGCAGGAACTACATTAGAAAGAAGCCTCCAGTGAACTCCCCTCTATCCATACTCAGGGATAGGGGAAAGATGTTGCTAAACAGAGACTATTGCAAGGATGAATATAAAAGACCAAAGACATAAAGCTGACTTGAACTTAAAAGTTTGTCATTTGCATGCTGGACCTGACCTGATTATCAACATTCCCTATAGTTGAGTGTACTTTTGCTTTTGTTCTTTTATCTTAGAGGGTATCATATAGGTGCAGGTTATTTTACTTGCTGTTCTGTTTTTCAGCATATGTGACTCAGGACTGGTGAACCTACAGGGACAGCAGGTAGAGTAAGGATTTTGGCAAACAGGGTGGGGGGGTGGGGCGAGGCAAGAGGTAAAAAAGAGATGATGCCTAGGAGTCAGAAAGAAAAAGGATGTTTGGAAACCACTGATTGTGGTTGTAATTATACAATACTGTTTGACATGATTGAACTACGGAATGGCATGATAATATATATTAACTCCCAATTAATAATACATTTTTATAGGAAAAAAAGACAAGAAAGGAAGGAAAGTTCCAACTGGATACTCCAGTAGACTCTGACACAGGCTTTTAATCATAAAGTAGCCAAGGCAAATGGAAGAGATGAAGTTAAAGAGCTGAACAGAACATTTTAAAGGCCAGTTTGAGAAGATAAAGTAAAATAAAATAAAATAAAATGTACGAAGACACTTGAGAAGACAAAGAAAAATATTATAATGAAATATGTAAAGACTAGAGTTAGAAAACCAAAATGGAAAGACAGACTCAGCATATTTTTTTTTTTGCTGATGTTTGGTTGATTAATTTATACCATTTTATTTACTTAAACTGAAACTGAAAGAATCTTAAACTTTACATCTTAAACTGAAAGAATCTTAAACTTTCAAGACTTAAGTTGCAATAATGAAAGATTCTATGGGTAAAATTTTAAATGATATAGTAAACATCAAAAGGATATAAAAAAGACTAAACAGAGGGACTTTACCAAACAGAACCTGTGCACATTCACCCATTTCAAAAAGTAGTACATGATTAAGAATCAATGGCAATGAAGAAGGAATTCAAGCTGCCCTGAAAACATTAGCCAAAACTAAGGTTTCAGGAATTGGTGGAATTCCCATTGAAACAACATTTTGACCAACTGATGAAATACAGGTCTACACCAGGAAATTTAGAAGACAGTTACTTGGCCAACTGAAAAAAGAGATCCAGATTTTTACCCATTCCAAAGAAAAGTGACTCCATGGAATGCAGAAATTATAGGACAATATATTATATTAGTATGTGTTATAGAACAATGTGATTCGATAATTCTATGTCAGCTTGAAGATGTGTAAAAGTGAAGGGGTGGAGCAGTCCCTCTCAATCAGATCACAGCCTGAAACCGTCTCCATAGGCACAAGGCCTTCTTACAAGGAGGAATCTAGGGCCCCCCTCACCCCTTGTCCTGGCCTTGCCTTTCTTTCTTGTTGACCTGAGAGCTTCTAGAGTTCTGACATATTTCCAGTGCCTTGGATCCATACAGGTGCACACACTGGCCTGTCATCTTCCTTCTATATCATTGTATATGGCTTTGTGAGTCCACAGAGGAACTTATGGATGAATATCAGATTTATGGACATGAGCTGCATTGCACTGGCATGCTTTCTTGATATAAAGCATTTTCTTATACCTATATGAATATCACTGGATCTGTTTCTTTAGTCAATCGAGCCTAACACAATCATTAATATTACAAGTAAATAAACGTTTGCTGAATATAATCAGTTGCAGCAGCATATTGACAAGGAGTGCCAGAAATTCAAGCCAGGTTAAGAAGAGAACATGGAAAAGGGCATACCATTGATAGCATCGGATGAATCTTAGCTGAAAGCAGAGAATGCGAGAACAATGTTTACTTGTGTTTCGTTGAGTATGCAAAGGCGGTCAATTGTTTGGACCATTCAAGCTATGTATACACTAAAGAACGGGGACTCCAAGAACACTTTACTGTGCTCAGGCAGAACCTGTAGAGGGATTAAGAAACAATTGTGGGAACAGAACAAGGAGATATTGCATAGTTCAAAATCAGGAAAAGTACACTTCTGGGTTGTATCCTCTCACCGTACTTATTGAATTCATATGCTAAGCAAATCACCAGAGAAGCTGAATTATATGAAGAAGAATGAAGCATCTGGATTGGAGGGAGGCTTATTAGCATGTTGCAAAATGCGGAGGTCGCAATCTTTCTTGCCTAAAATGAAGAGGATTTGAATGAAGGATTAAAACCTTCAGTGTGAATTACAAGTCAATGCAAACTAAATCCAAATCCTCATAACTGGACCAGTTGGAAACAGAATAAGTGGAGAGAAGGTGGACATTGTTCAGGATTTTTGTCTTGCTTGGATCCACAATGAATGCTCATGGAAGTAGCTGTCAAGGATCAAAAGATGCATTGCATTGGCCAATAAACTGCACAAGTCCTCTTTAAAGTGCTGAAAGCAAGGATCTTCCCCCAAATGGGTTGACACAGTGGCTTCAACAATGAGTTCAAACTTAACAGCAATTGTGAGAGTGATACAGGACCCGGCCGTGCTTTGTCATATTGCATGTAGGGTCACTGTCATTCAGAAGGGACTAGACAGTACCTTATGACAACTGTAACTTGTACATTTTGCAAAGTTGATTTTTTTCTCATTAGGAACTTATCTAGCTGTATCGAATTACAAAATAGTCAGGATATGTTATAAGTGTTGTACTGGTTGTTCTATTTTTTTGAGGGCAGATATCAAAATTTCTCATGTGAAAAAGCACACTTCCATATTTTTTTTTTAAGAAATGAAAACATTTGTTGAAGTCAAGTAAACATACTACATCTTCACATTTTTCCCATCAACCTTTTTTTAAATTAAAAATCATTTTATTGGGGGCTCATACATCATTTTTCACAATACATAAATAAACATACTGTGCCAAGCACCTTTACGTGTCTGCTGCTGTTATCATTCTCCAAACGTCCGCCTTTCCCCTTGAGCCCTTAATATCGGCTTTTCCATCCCTTCCCCTCTCCCTACTCTCCCCTCCCCAACAACCCTCAATACTTTATAAATTATTACTGTTCTGTCACATCTTACACTGTCTGACCTCTCCCCCAACCCATTCCCCTAATGCCCATCCTTCAAATAGGTGCTTATGTGTATATCCTTGTAGTTGATTCTGTCCCTCCACCCCACCTCCTCTCTACCCCTCTATCAGCTCCAATCTAATCACTGGCCCGCAGGGGTTCATCTGTCCTGGTTTTCCCATGTCTCCAGCTCCCCTTTCTACTACTGTACCTTCTCCAGTCCATCTGGATTTGTAAGGTAGAGTTGGGACCATGATGCTTGGGGGTGGGGTTAGGGAGGAAGACCTCAGGAACAAGAGGAAACTTGTATGCATCATCACCGCCTGGCCGCACCCTGACTGATCTGTCTCATCCCCATGACTCACCAGTGCGCCTTAGGTCCCCACCCTGCTCTCTCCCCCTCATTCATAATGCTGTGATTCTGATCACTTGCGTATTTTTAAAATTTTGTTTTTAGGAATCCTAGTGGCAAAACGGACATCACAAAGTGAATGACTAACTACAAAGTGAGCCGTTCTAACTCACAAGGGAGAATGACGAGGTGGTCAAACACAAGAGGGCAGTTCTCTCCTGCCCGGCAAGATTACAATGAGTTTGAATCAACTTGATGATTGTGGATGGATACTTATTTTTTAACTTGGTTTAATTTCTCAAAGTTATGATCTAAATTGCCACTTTTAACTAAAGAGACAGGGGAGCGAATCTAGACCAGAACTGCGTGCTAACTCATTTTATCCTAAACAATGGCATTTTCTCTATTTAGGGGTAAAGGAATGGATGTAGATGTTAAAAGTAAACAAAAGACATCTGGCTGTAGCTATTTCATAGTTGAATTAATTTGTGAATAAATCTATCCCATATGGTAGTGCTCACCTGTACTGATTTTACTGGGACTTTTTAAAAAGGTAAAGTGTAAGAAAAGAGTAATTTAGCAGTCTCATGGCATTAGCATGTCCATCCAAAACAGAAAGGATGCAGTCTGCACAAAATTGATAATAATTTTTGTGAAATGTTTTGTGTATAGGGCATGCTTTACTTTGTTAAGAGCTTATTTACTTCCATCATTTTTCTCATTTTTGGATAAGTTAAACTCAAGATATAGGAGCAAAGAACAATTTGGAAGTCCCTCAGCATTTGAGCAGCATTTTGAATTAATGAAGCAGTTAGGAGAGTGAATTAATATACGATTTGCCATTTTTAAAAAACAGCAACATGAAAACCAAAAGAAAATGGAGTATTTATCAATTAACTCTGACACCATCATTTGTTCTACCATCATTATTTTAGTACTGGTAGCGATGGATTAAATATAACAGTTAGCCATATCCCTAGTGTCATGAAAAATAAATTAGCTGAAATGATATGATATCAGAGAGGGAGTCAAGCAGAGACAAAGGATATGCTAGTTCTTGTCTACCAGAGGAACTCCAGAATATAGAAAGATCTACATAACTGGAGATGAAAGACAAAGTTTTCCCTGTTGTAACCCAGAAGTAAATTGAGAAGTAAATACCCAGCTGATACTCAATAATGTGTATTTACTGATATTGTTCTTTGTGTACTCTCTTAAAAAATAGAAGGTTGCAGCTGAGGGCTAACTCAGCACTAAAAGTACATAACTTCCATCTCAGTTTCAGCAAAACATATAAACCTCTGTGTACATGTTGATGGAAAAACAACGTAAGGACGCAGGTCAAATGTGTGTGGGTGAGTTCATGTAGTAAGAGGCTTCTATGAAATAAGTTGTACATAGTAACAATAACTTAGAGAGAAACTATGTTTGAATGTCTACCAGATGATGAGTGCTTTGTTGAATGATGAATACTCATGAAGAGGATTTAGTCTTCTTATTAGAGGATTAAATTCAGTGTCAATGATTTAAATAATTAGATACCAAATATTTTGGGATAAATGTTTAAACTATCAGGAAATTCAGGGATCACTTCCTGAAAGAGAAGACTTCTGAAAAAATCATGAAAAATGAGAACATGATGAATTTTAAAAAGAGACATAAAAAAGACTCAGGAAAATAAACTGAATTACTGAAGGTCATTTTTATTAATGCTTAAATTTTGTTAGGTAGTAGATGATGAAGTATGAGTTGAGTCAGGTTATAAAATGTCTGTGTCACTTGCTACACAAAAAAGATCAAACATTATAATACAAAGGAAATAAAATCAATAAAATCTAGTAGGGGTCTTGAGAATCACTACAAGTTCTTGATGTGTATACCACATTGGAATGTGTATCCATTTCCAGATACTGAACAATTTCTGTAGTTAGACACATATGCAATTGAATAGGTCAAATTTTTACATCGAACCATTGTATAACCAAGAAACCCTGATTGTATACTGCACTGCTAATTACTGGTTCAGCAGACAGCCGTGAGAGAGAGATGAGACTTTCTGCTCACAAAATTTAAGCATGAATAAAAATGACAAAGACATGAAGTCTCAGGAACCCACAGGCAGTTCTGCTCTGTTCTCTGGGGTGGCTATGAGTCAGAATCAATTCCAGAGCAGTGACATGTGCCACCAGTTAAAAATATTCTGGCACCTTGTTCCCGGTTTCCTCAACTGTAAGGTCAACTCATGGTGTGGGTAGCATTCATTTTGGTTCGTTGTGTCACTTAGTGGCTTTAGGGAAAGGCAAATAAATAAATATTTTACCCATGGGATCTTCCAATATTGCAACTTGACTCTTGAATTATTTTGTTTGCCTTTTCTCTTTTCTTTTTTTAAAAACTTTTTTAATTGAATATTTTTATTGGGGGCTCTTATATCTCTTATCCATCCATTCATGCACTCATCCATTGTGTCAAGCACATTTGTACATATTTTGTCATCATTTCCTAAGCATTTTCTTTCAACTGGACCCCTTGATGTCAGCTCCTCATCTTTCCTCCATCTTTCCTGCCCTACATCACTCATAAACTCTTGATAAGTTACAGATTATTATTTTCATGTCTTACATCATCCTCTGTCACCCTTCACCCATTTTTTCCATTGTTTGTATCCTTGGAAGGGGTTATGTTGATTCTAGTGACCAATTCCCCCTGTGTCCCCTTTCCTTTCCCTTATCCTCCTGGTTTCTCTATTCTCCCTATTGGTCCTGAGTTTTATCTAACCTGGATTCCCTGTGTTGTAGGCTCTTATCTGTAGCAGTGTACATGTCCTGGTCCAGTCAAATTTTTAAGGTAAAATTGATGTAATAATAGTGGGATAAGGTGGTAAAGAACTAGAGGAAAGTTGTATGTCTCATCATTGGTGTACTGCACCCTGATTGGTTCGTCTCATGCTTGTAACCCCTCTGTAAGGGGATGTCCAATTGTCTACAGATGGACTTTATGTCTCCACTCTACCCCCTACCCCCCATTTACATTGATATGATTTTGTTCTGGGTCTTAGGTGTCTGATACCTTAACCCATTGACACTTCACAACCACACAGACTGGTGTGCTTCCTCCACGTGGCCTATGTTTCTTCTCAGCTAGATGGCCTCTTGTTTGTAATGAAGTCTTTAAGGTCTCAGTTGCTATATCTTTGGATAACTAGGAACCATGAGCTTTCTTCACCACATTTGTTTACGCACGACTTTTGTCTTCAGTGATCCTGTTGGAAAGTGAGCATCACAGAATGCCAGATTATAAGAGCAAAGTTTTCTTGTGTTGAGGGTGTACTTGAATTGAGGCCCAATGTCCATGTGCTACCATAATTCTTAAGATATAGATATAAGCACAGGTATATTTTCCCATCTTTATATATAAACCTACTTACATATATACATGCTTATATTTAGATCTCTATAAATGTCCTTTGCCTCCTGATTCTTTCCTCTACTTCCTTTTGTTTTCCTCTTATCCCACTATCATGTTTGACCTTCATTCAGATACAGTAATTCTTCACTGTTATATTGACCTGGATTTAGCCCCATTAGGCCCCCATACCCTTCTCTCCATTGATTTTAGTTACCTTGTTGTTCCCTTGTTCTCAGTTGGCTTATTCCTCCTTCCTTTTGCCACTCCCCTTCTCCTGTGTACCCCCCTCCCCAGACCCATGGGTCCCATTGTTTTTGTCTCTGATTTGTTTACCCTGCCTATTTTATCTAAATAGACATGCAGAGACATTAATATGTGCAAAATTGAGGCAAGGCTAAACAAACAACAATGGAAGACAGAACCAAGAAAACAGCAACAACAAACAAAAAGAAAAAAAATTAAAAACAACAACTAGAAAGCCCTTAAGGAAAAAGGAAATGCCTACAAATAGTTACAGGTCTGTATTTTGACTTTGAGTATTTTCAAGTCTCGTCTGATGGGATGCCACATTCTGTCCCCAAAGCCTATTTTTGGTATTTTCCTGGGATTTCATTGCTTTGCTCCCTTGTTGCTCTCTTCCATACCTTTATTGTTTCGCCCCAGTGTGACGGGGTCAGATAGGCACAACTCCTGCACTGTCTTTGCAGTAATGTCCCCACAGATCTATGGGCCAGTGAAGGACCTCATGTCTTGTGGTGGGGCCAGCCCTATGGTCCTCTCTGTGCTTCACAGTCTGCTCTGAGCAGGAACATCATCTTCAGGGCTTAGTGGGCCAAAATGTGTTCCCCTCATTTTCCATCCCTTTTCATTTCTTCTATGTGCTCTAATAGGATGTGCCCCTCTCCCCAAACTGAATCTTCAGTGCTGTCTCTGAAGTGCATTCTTCTGAGGGGGCGTGGGTAGGTGGGGGAACAGGTTGGGATTGGGGCTGGCCCCACAGGCCTCCCTATTGGTTTCTGGTACATGCCAGTAGTTGTATCCATGTCTTGTTGCACTAGGTTGAAGCCTGGTCTCTCTCTCCCTCTCCTGTGGATATGTAAGTAATACCACCCCCTCTCGGGAGGTCAGAGCCATGTTTTCCCACTATCCATATCTTATTTTTCTCTCTCTTTTCCTCTCCTATTTAGTTGGATGCCATGTATATCCCTGGATTGGGTTTGGCCCTGGTCATAGTACGTGGACATCACCCCAGGAATGTATGTATACAGTAGCTTTCCCCCTATGTCCCATTTTTTAGGCTTACCTCAGTGGACCCGTGTTATGCTTGTCCTTTTGTGCTCAGCTTACTTTGCTTAGCTTAATTTCTCCAGTTCATCCCATATAGCAATGTGTTTCATGCACTCATTGGTGCTTTTTATAGATGTGTAATACTCCATTGTTTGTATGTATGTATCAGCTTTTTAATCCATTCCTCCATTGATGAAAATTTGGGTTGTTTCTAACGCCTTGTAATTGTAAACTGTGCCACGAAGAACACAGGAACATAGATGTCTGGCCGTGATTTGTTTCTTGCCTCTTCTGGATATATATATACATATATCCATATAGATATTATATATATCCATATATATATATATATATTTTTTCCCAGTAGCAGGATTGCTGGGTTGTAGGGTAGCTCCATTTCCATCTGTTTCAGATATCACCAAGTTGCTTTCCATAATGGCTCTATATACTTACAGGTCTACTAGCAGTGGATGAGAGTTCCTGTTTCACCAAAGCCCCGCCAACACTTGTTACTTTCTGATTTTTTGAATTGGGTATCTTTGAAGGTGTTAGGTAGTATCTCTAGTTGTTTTAATTTGCATTTCTGTTTTAACCAATGATAAGGACACTTTCTCATATATTTATTGGTCATTCAGATATCTACCCTTGTGAAACTTCTGTTCAGGGCTTTGCCCACCTCCTCAGTGAGCAGTTAGTTTCATTTTTCTTTTTGTAAGTAACCAGAGTACTTTAGATTTTAGTAATAAGGTCTTTGTCTGACGTGTCATTGCTCAAGATGTTTTCCCAGTCCATGGGCACTCTTATTACTCTCTTTGTGAATTCTTTCAATATCCACAGGTATTTTATCTTCAGTAAATTCCATTTGTCAATTTGTGACTCCTCTGTATTTGTATCCTTTCTAGATCTGATATCCCTTGTATTCCCTGTACCCAGATTCTCAGGTTGGTCCCAATTCCCTCATTAATGACCCTAATAATTTGAGGTTTTACCCCAAGGCCTGTGTTCTACCTTAAGGTTATTCTTGTGCTTGGAGTGAGATAAGCATCTTCCTTCATTTTTCTGTGTGTGGATATCATTTTTTTCCCCAGTATCATTTACTGAATAGGGCATCTGCTTCCCATTTGATATTTTGGGGACCTTATCAAAATTCAGTTGTTTTTATTTCGGCGTTTTCATTTCTTTTCCACAGGTTTGTTGTTATACCAGTACCACACTGTTTTGACCACTGTGGTTGAATAACAGGTGCTAAAGTCAAGTAGAGAAAGCCCTCCTGCTCTGTCCTTCTTCTTGCGGAAGTTCTCTGCTAATTCTGGCCTTCTCCCCACTCCACATAAAATTGATAACAAGTTTTTCAATTCTTTGAAAAAGGATGATGATATTCATATCAGGATTGCATTAAACTTATGTCTCAAGAAGAACTGACGTCTTTACAAATTGAATGTTCTGATCCACCAGCATGGGGTATTCTTCTATCTGTTGAGGTCTCTTTTGGTTTCTTGGTTTCTCTTGATAATAGTGTTCTGCAGATGTCTTTTTTTTGAGGCTTAACAATGTTTATTCACAAGTACTATGTATACATATTTTACAAATACAATATATTAACATTTTTAAAATATCTTTTTTTTGTTTTTTTTTCTTTTAAATTTTATTGGGGGCTCTTACAGCTACTACAACATTCAGTACATCATTTGTATCAAGCACATTTGCACACATGTTGCCACATACATTTCCCAATATTTTCCACTTGAGCCCTTGATACAAGCTTCTCTTTAAAAAAAAAAAAACAAAAAACCTCCCCTTTCCTCTTCCCCCCCTTTTTTAAAAAAATTAATCATTTTATCAGGGGGCCCATATAACTCCCATCGCAATCTCTAACAACATCAGTTGTATTCAGGCCACTTTTGCACACCCATTGTCATCATTACTCTCAAAACATTCTCCCTCCCTCCAGGCCCCCATTATCAGCTCCCTATATTATCCTTCCTCCCCACCTTCCCCTTGAACCCTTAGTAATTTACAAATTATTTTTTCATCCTGTACACTGTCCAGTGTGTCCCAACATTCACTTCCCTGTTGTCAGTGTCCAGAGAGGAGGCTACATGTAGATCCCTGAAGTTGGTTCTCCCTTTCTATTCCTCCAGCCCTCCACCCTCCTGGTATTACCACTCCTATTACTAGTATTGATGGATCATCTATCCTAAGTTTCCCATGTTTCCAACTTCACTGTACATCTCCTGGTCTTGCTGGATGTATGTGGTAGACTTGGGGTCATGATAGTGGGTGGGAGGCAGCATGGGAACTAGAGGAAGGTTGCATATTTCATAGCTCCTACCCTATATCTTAACTGACTCATCTCCTCCTTGTAACCCCTCTGTAAAAGGATGTCACCTCACCTATTGATGGACTTTGGGTCCCCAATCAGTACTCCCCTCATTAATAATAATGTAATTTTAGCTCATTGATGCTTGACACCGGATCCCTTCACCACCTCATGATCACACAGGCTGGTGTGCTTCTTCCGTGTGGGCTTTATTGCTTCTGAGCTAAATGGCCGCTTGTTTACTCAAGCCTTTAAGACCCCAGACGCTATATCTTTTGGTAGCCGGGCACCATCAGCTTTCTTCACCACATTTGCTTATGCACACATTTGTCCTCAGGGATCATATCAGGAAAGTGAGTATGCAAAGTTGTGCTTTTGAGTTCTTGAAGCCTGATATCTCATCCCTTTGACACCTCATGATTCCACATTCTAGTGTGCTTCTTCCATGTGGGCTTTGTTGCTTCTGAGCTAGATGGCTGCTTGTTTACTTTCAAGCCTGTAAGTCTCCAGATGCTCCATCTTTTGATAGCCGGGCACCATCAGCTTCTTCACTACCTTTGCTTATGCACACATTTGTCTTCAGTGATCATGTCGGAAAGGTGAGCATCTTGGAATGCCAATTTAATAGAACAAAGTGTTCTTGAACAGAGAAGATACTTCAGTGGAGGTCCAATGCCCATCTGTTGTCTTGCTACTAACCCTATAAGTATACACATTAATATCTTTCCCCATCCTCACTTATAAATATATGCCCCTATGTACATCCCTGTATTTGAACCTCTATAAATGTTCATTATCCCCCAGTTCCTTCCTCTATTTCCATTTGCTTCCCTCTTGTCCCACTATCATGCTCACTCTCCATTTGGGTTTCATTATTTTTTCTCTGTTACATTAGTCTTAATCAATCTCTATTGGCCTTCTCTCATCCACCTTGTCCCTGCATTTGTATCAATTGTTATTTCCTTTTTCCTGGGCTGGTCGACATCACCACCTTTCTCCCTCCTCCCCCTCTTCAATGTCCCCTACCCTGGAGCCATCAGACTTGTCATTTTCACCTCCAACCTTTTTGTCCAGTCTATCTTGTCTAGATAGACCTGTAGAGGTAGCAATATGTACAAGAAAGGTCTCCTAAAATGGAGCAACTTAAGCAAATAAAACAATGATAACAACAGCAAGAAACCTCTTCAATGTACTATACAATATGTAACAGAATAATAAAAATAATAGCAATATAAGAACCTGTATAAAGTTCAAGGTCTGTTGTTGACCTCCTAGAGTGACCCCTAGTTGAGTTGGATGGGGTGCCAATACTCTGGCCCTAAAGTATATCCTTGTCACTCCATCTGTGACTCTACGCTCTGCTGCACACTCTAAGTGCTTTGCATTGGTGTGGTTGTGTCCAACAGGGTATAATCTTGACCCCGCTTCTTCTTCCTGGCCCCAATAGGCCTTGGGTCTGCGAGGGTAGCCATACTTCTTAATGGGGCTGGCCTTGTAGTCCTCTTTGTGCAGTAGCTGTTCTGAGTGGGATTATTTCCCTGAAGGCTCAGTGGGCCAGGATGCACGTCATTCACTCTTCCTCCCCTTTCATTTTTTCTCATGTGCTCTGCTCAGGCTTATCTCACTCCCCAAGCTTCAGCTTCAGTGCTGGCCTCCAAGGCAACTTCCTCTGGTAGAGAGGTGGCTGCCCCTATAGTTGGAGTTGGGGTTGTGTTCTCAGGCCCCTCCAATGGTTCTACACTCCATGCTGTCGTGCTGCATTCACATGCTGGGTCTCCGGGTTTAAGTTTGGTCCCTCTTTCCCTGTGGAGATATAAACAATACGCTCCCCTTTGATGGTTTAGTGCCCCCTTCCCTTTCTACACATTGCCATCTGCCTCCCCTCCCCCCTTGATGGCTACCATATGTAGCCTTAGATTTGATCTGGCCCCTGCCATCTTACCTGGGCCTTCTCCCAGGATTTTCTCTATAGAGTAGTTTTTCCCAATGCCGCTTTCATATTGTACATGTCCTTTTGTGCTTGGCTAACTTCACTTAGCACAATTTCCTCCAGTTCTTCCCATGCAGTGACGTACTTCATACATTCATCACTGCTTTTCAGCGATGCATAGTACTCCATTGTATGTATGTACCACAGCTTTTCAATCCATTCATTAGTTGATGGGAATAGGGACTGCTTCCAACTTCTTGCAATTGTGAACTGTGCTGCGATGAACATTGGAGCACAGATCTCTGGTCGTGGATTGTTGCTTGTCTCCTCTGGGTATATGCCCAGCAGGGGAATTGCTGGGTCGTTGGTAGTTCAATTTCCATCTGTTTTAGGTATCTCCAAGTTGATCTGCATAGTGGCTGTACATACCTGCAGGTCCACCAGCAGTGGATAAGTGACCCTGTCTCCGCACAGCCTCTGCAGCATTTGTTAGTTTCTGACTTTTTGAATTGGGCTATCCTTGAGGGTGTTAGGTGTTATCTCATTGTTGTTTTGATTTGCATTTCTCTTATGGCTAAAGATCGGGAGTATTTTCATATATATATATATATATATATATATATATATATGCCTCTCTGATTTCTGCCTCTGTGAAACCTGTTTAATTCCTTTGCCCATCTCCTCAGTGGGCAGTTAGTTTTGCTCTTTTTGGAAGCTATCAGGGTATTGTAGATTTTAGTAATAAGACCTTTATCTGATTTGTCATTGCCAAAGATGTTTTCCCAGTGTGTCTGCTCTCTTATTACTCTCTTGGTGAATTCTTTCGATGTGCACAGGTGTTTAATCTTTAATATATCCCATTTGTCTATTTGAGCCTCCTCTGTGTTTGTGTCTTTCCCTATTTCTGTTAGCCTATGTAGTCCTTGTGCCAGTGTTCTCAGATTGTTCTCAATTCCCTCATTGATGGCCCTAATAGTTTGGGGTTTTACTTCAAGGTCTGTAATCCACCTTGAATTTATTCTAGTGCATGGAGTGAGGTAAGGGTCTTGCTTCATTTTTCTACAGGTTGATATCCATTTTTTCCAGCACCACTTGTTGAAAAGAGCATCTGTTTCCCATTTGATACTTTTGGGGCCCTTATCAAAGATAAGTTTTCTGTATGCTTGTGTTTTTCTTTCTGGATTTTCAGTTCTTTTCCATTGGTCTGAGTATCTGTCATTATGCCAATACCATGCTGTTTTGACCACTGTGGTTAGATAGTATGTGCGAAAGTCAGGTAGGGCAAGCCCTCCCATGATGTCCTTCTTCTTGAAGAGTTCTCTACTAATTCTGGGCTTCTTCCTTCTCCATATGAAGTTAGAAATCATTTTTTCCATTTCTTTGAAGAAGGAGGATAGTACTTGTATCGGTATTGCATTAAACTTATATAGCGCCTTGGGTAGGACTGTCATCTTGACTACATTGAGTCTTCCGATCCACGAGCATGGGATATTTTTCCATTTCTTGAAGTCATTCTTGGTTT
>PVJH01004050.1:0-131556 GCA_004026705.1 Nesogale talazaci
GATTACTGTAGCTTTAGGATAGATCTAAAATCAAGGTCTCTATCTTTTAACTTTGCTTTTTTTTTGATGTTATCTTGTTTCTTTCAGATATTTTGCTTGTTCATATAAATTTTAGAAATAATATGTTTTTTTCTTCAAAAGGCGCACTGATTTTTTTGCTACCAATTACTTTATACATAGATAGATATGGGAGAATTCACAAGTTAGCAAGACTAGGGGTTGGTTCCCTTAAAATATTTAAGGGAGGAAAGAAAAATACATATGAAGTTATAAGTTTATCTGTTTAAGTGAATATATCTTTCAGAATAAAGCAACTTAATATAAGACTTTGGATCAATATTAAATTTTAGAATCCCTAATAGAACTAAATAGTTTTTTCCCCAAGTTAGCTTTGAAACTTCTCACATGAAGTCACAGACATACAGGTTTTTAAAATAATTTTACATATAGAGAGAAGGTTGTGAGATATTCTAATACATCCCCGTCAGTGATGAATGTCAAGACACCTCATGCTGTCCAAGCTTTGGCTTATGAAGCAATCTCTGTTGCTATTGGTGCCTTCTCATGGTTCCTATTTCCATTAAAAGTTCCCTGCAGGATACGCCATTATAGAAAGTCATCAGTTTGGGGACAACTCTTCTTCATTGGGAGATATAATTCTTTTTTGTTTTTGTTTTTTTGGGGGGTATCCCTGCCCTCTGGTGGTTGTAGGAGCTACCCAGCCTTGCTCCTATAGAGCTGCTGCTGGATTTGAACCGCCAACCCTGTGGGCCACAGTCCTGCACTCAACCACTTAAGCCACTGGGGCTCAGCCTAGGAGATATAATTCTTTCCTCTTGAACAGTCTCAAAAATGGCAGCTGTGTCCCCAGCTTTCATCAGAATGAAAGCAATGGGTGCTCTCAAGCATCATCCAGTTATTTCCTTCTTGCTGAGTGAATCCAGCATATTTTCCCTGCTCTCCCTGTCCTTTCTTGACCCGGACTCTTTCCTCTCCTGCAATTCTGTTTTCATCTAATTATATAATAGCTGCTTATTCCACTAGGTGATTTTTCTTCTTGTGCAGAAAAAGTAGCACTGCCTCAAGCATTGTCACGTTATGGGAGTTCAACCCCGAGTCTCCCATGTGAGATAAGCTTCCTGAAGTACATCCTACAAGAGCATAGGTAGGCCAGGAAAGTAAACTCACAGGAAATAGGCAAATGAGCATAAAAATAAACAAGAGTAAATGTCCAAGTTTCTTCACATTTAGTGAACATCTCAATTAAGACAAACTTTTCTTTTCCTAATCACTGTATCCAAATTTTCACGTGGATCACAGTTGCCACCAGTAATTTCTCAAAACTTTGTTTAGTAGGCTAAACTAATCAAGATGAGCTCTTCAACCCTGACACTGAAGCATGATTAATTAGCGCATATCATCATTGGGTGAAAACAGCAAATAAAGAAGTCATTGTCTTAAGAGTTCCCAAACATGCCTCACAGAATGCAAGAGTGCTGAACCCACACGGTATGTAAATGGTCCACACAATGAAAAATGCTCTTATTGTGTTCTCTTTAAGAATGATTTGTATACCTCTATGAATTCCAGGCCTTGTGGTGGCATTAATGAAGTATTGAGTCATGTATGACCAGACTATCAAGTTTCTGTTTGGTAAGAATGTCAGAACCAAAGTCAGCTGCCTCTCCCTCCTCCCTTGAAAGGAGAAAAAAAAAGTAGAAACACTTCTCTTACTTTAATTTTCCTACTGATTTTGACATGTTTGTTCATTTTGGCTCTTTAGTCAGTAAGTGATAAGTCAGATGTATTGTTGAACACGATCTCAAAGTACTTAACTTGTCCGTGACAAGTTTCCCTTTCACATGACTTGTTCGGGCACCTATGACCTCACTCTGAGCTTTTGATATTTCAGGTTTGTATGTTCTCTGCTTTAATCTCAGTAGATTCTGTTTTAGAACTCGAGCGTGTTTTGAAAGCATCTCAACCATCTTAAGAAAGTTCCCACTATCCAACAATGATCTGCCTTCTCTGTGCTAATGCCAGATCTGGTTTGGCAAGAAATGTCGTGATATCAAGCTTCTGCTCCTCCTTTCTTCTCTGCTGCCATCACCACAATAGTTTTGGCATCAGGGATTTGCTCCACTTCAGTCCTGCTACATGAGGTTTCTGCTTTTCAATGCAGCGCAGGTCGCTCTTTGAAGGTCTCATGGTTATGTACTTTCGAGCTCAGCTTCCATGACTTCTGAGCTGTCACAAATATGTGCTGTAGCGGTAGCTGTACCAGCGAGCAGGAGAAACAATATGAATTCTCAGCGAGGTGAGTGTAAACTGTCCACAACCGCTGAATTTCCTCACCACTTGGCTTCTCCCTCTGAACCCCATCTTTCGAAAGCTGGCAGGCAGTTCCCTTTGCATTTGCATCTTGCCACAAGAATGAAGGATCCATCTTTAGTATGAGAAGAATCACTCTCCATATGATGAGTTCAGACTGGAAATGAACTGGAACGGGTATCTCCCAGAAAGAAGGCATACAAATTTCAAAATGTTCTTCATAATCTTACTGTTTTCAGCACTCTCTTCGGCCTTAGATTCTGTCGTTTGACTCATTGCTCTTATGTCAAGTCCAGGCTAGCATTAGAAGGATCAGCTTTATCAATCTGAGACTGCTGAGATTCAGACTGATTTTTGATAAACACTGGCACGCAAATTTTTTTTTGTGGGGGGGGGCATCACTGCTCTCCGGCGGTGAGAGTAGGAGGCCCAGCCCCACTGCTGGAATTGAACCTCTGTACCAGTGGGCCGCAGTCCCATGCACAACCACTACGCCACCGGGGCTCAGCCCACTGGCAGACAAATTTTGATTAATTGAAGCAATACCTGGATCCATCAAGTGCTTAGGGTGGTTTCATTCTTGTGCTTTTGGCTTTCCTTTGACATCTACTGAGCCTCTTTGATGTAGGCACTTCATATGGTATGATAATAACCCCTGCACAATTGAGAAAAAAAGATAAGTGGATATTTAAAAAATAAAATGTAAAATGTAAATGTACTAGAAACTTTAGCACCATCAAATATAACTTTTAATGTATCATTATTTTTTAAACCACGATTTAAAAATAAACTGAAGTTTTCATTTAAATAAGAAAGACAGTTGTTTTTTAAAGGAAAAGAAAAAATCGGGTTTAAGATTTGAATTATATTTCTCGATTGAATTATAATTCTAGATTGAATTATATTTCTGTCAATTTCTTTATGTAGTAATCAATGGATTATATGATGAATAATTATCATGTGTGCAAGTTTATTATCAATTTTAATCATAGACTAATGTGTGATAAATATAGTTGTAAATTATTTAAGTGTAACCTACTGCTTATATTCTATGAATATTAAAAATGATAAAATCTTTTTATATTGAATTACATTATTAGTAACTAATAGAAAGTTAAAAAATTTTTTGTTTTTTCTTTAATACTTCATTCTCAAAAATGTTATTGCATTAAGTTCTTAAATGCTTCTTACTACAATACTATTCCTACAAGACCAGAAAATTTTATAAAATCAGCAATGCTAGAAATAATAACAGCAAGAAAACACTAGTATGTGCTTATAGTGGGAGTAAAGGAGACCACATGATTTGAAGCATTATATAATTGGGTAATAATGCTTAAAATTATTAAAGTATGGTGGCAGCAGCACATTGTCAGAAAAATGCCAGAAATTCAATCCAGATTCCCAGAGGACATGAAGATTCTTCAACAGTTGCAGCAGCATATTTGCAGGGAGTCCATGGGAATCCAAGCTGGATTCAGAAGAGAAAACAGAAATAAGAATAGCATTGTTGATATCAAATGGCTGTTGACTGAAGGCATAGAATAATTTAATACTTGTGTATTATAGTATGCAAATACTTGTGTACTTTTGACTATGCAAACACATTCAGTTGTGTGGATAATAAAGATATATGGATTACAGTAAAAAAGAATGGTGATTAACAAATACTGCATTATATTCCTTTGGGACCTGTACATGAATCAAGAATCAGTCATTCAACTGAATAAGAGAATACTGCAGTGTTCAAATTCAGGATAGCGGGGAGGGCAAAAAGAAAAAGAAATTCAGGGTGGTTACATTTCAGGGTTGTGTCCTTTTGCCATTCTTATACAATCTGTAGGTTGAGAAATAATCTGGGAATGGCCTGTGTGTGTGAAGGAGAATATGACATCAGGATTGGAGGAAGACTTATTAACCACTAATAACATGAAGATGATACAATCTTATTGAAAGTAAGGACTGAAAGCACTCCTTGATGAAGCTCAGGGATTACAGCTGTCAGTATGGATTACAACTCAATGTTCAGAAGACCAAAATTGGACTGAACCCTGGTGGCATAGTGGTTGAGTACGGAATGGTGGCCCTTGGCTTGGCGGTTCAAATCCAGCAGCAGCTTTCTGGAAGCAAGCCTGGGTGGCTCCCACGACCACCAGAGGGCAGTGATGCCTCTCCCCCCAAAAAACGACCAAAATTCTCACAACTGGAAAATCATGATAAACAGAAAAATAGATTGACGTCAAGAAGTTAATCTTAGTTGACTGTACCATAAGTGCACCTAGAAGTAGCAGTCAAGAATTCAAGTGACACATTTCATTGTGTAAATGTGCAGCCTAAGACCTCTTCAAAATACTGAAGAGCAAGGATGTTACTTTAAGGTCGAAGGTACAATTGATAAATGATATTTTCAGTCTTCTCCTATGTATCTGAAAGTTGGACCTTGAGCAAAGAAGAATGTAGAAAAATTGATGCATTTGAATTATGGTGCTTGAGAAGAATATTGATAGTACCCTGAATGGCCAAAGAAGCAACAAACCTTGCTTTGAAAAAATACAGACAAAATGTTCTTTAGAAATGAAGATAGGGAGACTCCCCTTTCACACACTTTGGTCAAATGGTCGGAAGAGACGACTTCCTGGGTGTCATAGGTAGGTTTATTGTGCCAACCAGACCAATAAACACCTGTGGGATTAATAAGGTCATAGTTTAACTGAAGGGCAAAGAAATTAATGGCTTGGTGAGCTTCACCTTCTGTCTCTTGCTCTCTGATGATCAGACCAGTGTGCAGTTGCCTTAGCTTCTTCTCTGCCTCCACTTGTGAACTACCCTCTCTGTGGGACACCCAATCTATACTATGTCACTATAGTCTGAGGTTCCTTCAACACCTGTTTTGCCACACTGCTGGTGTATACATCACTTAAGATAGAGACCGTTAGACCCTGTCATCTGGTTGACTGTTGGTGACTCACCCTGCTGTTTGCTGCCTGTGGCCAGACTGCCTGTATTACCCCACAGAAGACTCTGCTTCCTTGATTTGTACCCAGTAGCCCTCATGAATTGAAGGATGGCCAATATATTAACTGTCTCATGGAAGTGAGTTGAACTGAACCCTCTGCACTGCTCTGTGGACCTACTGTTAGCTGTTTATTTCCTTGTGTTCTAAGTATCTATGTATCCATCAAAATCAGAAGTTTCCCATTTTTGTTTCTCTAGAGAATCCTGTCTAACACACTGGGAAAGGACATCATGCTTAGTAAAGTAGAAGGGAAGCAAAAGAGAGGAAGGCCCTGACAAGATGCATTGACACAAATCTGAGGATGGTGTAGCAGCAGGCAGTGTTTTGTTCTGTTTCACACAGGGTCACTCTAAGTCTGAGATAACTAGAGCACACTAACAATAGCAAACAAGACATTCACATAAATGTCACAGACAGTCCTGTGGCAACGGCGAGTCTATAGTAGAAAGATGAGCTGTGTGCTCAGTGAAGACCCTATAAAGGGTTGCCGTGAGTCAGAATTGACAGTGCCAGTGTTCTACAGCAAAATCTTACACACCAAAATATTAACGATTAGAATAGTGTTTTCATATATAACCTTTTCTTATTACTTATTTCTGTTCTCTATGCTTATACATATAGTACATATTCTCTTATAACTAAGATGTAAAACACTTAATGAAATAACAGGCTTAAAGAAGAACTTTTAAGAGAAGCAGATGATTAGAGTTCCAATGTGGCCTTGATTTTATATGTAGCTCTATTGAAATGCCACAATTTTCCCAACCCTAATAGCCTAATCAAATTTTATAACACAAGCACTTTATAAGAATTAGAAGACACGTATTATAGGGTAAAAAGGCTTCTGTAATAACTGTTATAATTATCATGATCTGAAATATCTTGTCTTTAGTTGAAAGACAAGTGTTTCCATTATGGAAGAACACTAAAAATGTGACTCTTTCCTGTGGTGACAATGAGATTTGACAGGTAGTATTTGCCCTTCGGCATTTTTGATCCTGTTATTTTTGTCTTTTTGGAAAGGCTCAGAAGGTCTGCTCTTTTGAGGAGCCCCTACAGCATACATCTGACCTCTTGGATTTTCTCTGAATCTCCATTATAATAAAAGCTTCTGACATTTGACAAAAGAAAAGTGCCTCAGGATGTTCACGTTGGTCCCATTTTAAGGCATTTTTCACAGAGTGAGGTATGAACAGTCTCACAACCCAGAGAGAGACTAGTCTAACTTCCTGAGTCAGTCTAATGCTAAAAATCAAGATTGTCACTCTTCTCCCTCAGTCATCTAAGGACCAAATTCTGAGACACACAGAAGTGAAGTCACTGATGATGAACAACTAAGCCTCCTATTAACTAGGTGGACAAAAATCCATAAACTTTGTGGGTATAAATGTAAAGTCACATGTAGGTGTTAAGAGAGAAACTGGCAGGTTCTTGGAGTGCATAGGACAATGCAGAAAGCACAGACATTTCTGTGTCAGGTCCAAAAAGAGATGAAAACAATAATATGGTAGCATGGTGACGATGAAGTCACAGATTCCCTTTTGTGATAAACATCTACTAGATAGTAACGAGATCATAGTTCGGATAATTTCCCTTGCTTTTAGAGACTGCTTCTAAAAATTCAGGGGTACCTTTATTGTTTAAAAACTTCAGATTACACCTAAGGTTTTGTGCAAAAGAGTGGGAGTCCAACCAGATCAGAAAGACTACCTCGAAACCTAATCGCAAGTGATCTCAGGAAGTTACTTGGGGTAGGACATGAGTCAATCATATTAAATTAAATTAAATGGCCTGTTTTCTACTCTTATTTCCTCTTTGTCTCCTGGAAAACCAGTTGTAGTCAACCTGTGGCATACTGTTCTGCTTTTCTGAAAAGAAAGAGGTTGAGACAGAGCAGTGCCCCAGAAAGGAGATGGAGCACAGTTAGGACCGAAAAGTAAAGAGATGCTTTATTGAGGTGGGGAAGAACTTTTGGGATGGGAAGGGACAGCAGAGAAAGGGAGAGGAGCATCTTCAGCTCCTGGGCAGACCTGAGGTATGAGAGCAAGGTCAGGGAAGCCGTGGCCCTTGGTGGGGCAGTGGGATATTTGTTGGACCTGGGTTAGGGATGTATGCAAGTGAGATGAAGGAAGCTGATGCTGTCTGCATTGATAGGGAGAAGGGACACTCCATGCTGCAGCTGCAGGATCTGAGTCTGTGCGAAAACGCCTTGTTTTATAACCTCCTTCTCTGTTAGGTTGGGGGAGGGAGCTTTGACATTTGGGGTGGAAGGGTCTTTGAAACCGAGTAGTCTCTCTGTAGATTGGGAAAAGAGTTTGCACCAGTCTGACTTGGAGAAAGAAGCTCCTTGGAATGCTGGGGGTAGAGGCTGTAAAGTCCAGCATGATGTCTGTCTTCCTGAGGAGGTGAGGGAATGGAGGCCCGCTTGATTCAGTCCCAGCCCAAACAGAAAGGTTTCCTTATATGCATACAGATTAACTGCTCACATAAACCCTATCTAATTTCATTCTTTTTGTTCTTTGATTATTTTGATAAAGGTTCTATGTCTCCACTTACAGACGGATCATCTAAAAGGTCTCCGAAACCAGCGAGTCAATATTGACTTATAGTGGACCTCTGTGGATTTCCAAGATTGTAACTGTTGATGGGAATGGAAAGCCTCCTCTTTCTCCCTCAGAACTACTGCTGGTTTTGAACTGCCAACCTTGTCTTTCTTACTTCACAAACTTCTGAGTGCAGAACCAATGAAGGTGTAAACAGTGGTCAGATAAAGAACATACACATTTTTAAATCCCCTTTCCTTTTTTCCAACTTTTATTTATTCATTCCTTTTGAGAATATACACAGCAGTACATACACCATTTCAACAGTTTTTTCATGATAATTTAGTGACATTGATTATATTCATTATGCTGTGCTATCACTCTCACTGCCTTTTCTGTTTATTCCTCATTAACTTGTAGTTTTGGACCACTAAAGTTCATTTGAGTTACTGTTAACATCAATCTGATCTCACAGTTCTTAAAAAAGTATAAGGCTTAAGGTATACTTTCTTTTTACTAGTTGAGCTAAATGTTTGTTTACATTTTAAGATGACTTCAGGATTTTTTGTTGTTGTTGCTTATGTTTTAAAGATGATATCAAAGCAACAATTTCAGAAGGTTATACATAACCAGTGAATCCAGAAAGCCCAGACACTAAGAGTTAATAAGAATTTGAAATTCTATTCTACATTTTCATCCCTTTGTCCAGCATCCTTGTGTTAGTCCGGGTAGACTAGCGGAACAAATTTCAGAGACACACATATAGGTTTAAGGAAAAGGTTTATGTACAGAAGGAATGGGACATGAAGAAAGCATCCCAGCCCAGCCTAGTTCGAAGTCGTAAGTTCAGTATTAACCCATATGCCTGGAATCAGTCTACAAAGTCTTATTCCAACTCATGAAGTCACAGGTCAGTGGGTGCAGAATCCCGGTGCTGGCAGGGCACCTCGCCTCCAGGGCTCAGGGTCCATCAACAGCAGAAGCAACTTATCGCTGGCAGAGGTCTCCATGTAGCTGGCCCAGCTTCAGAGGTCTGGTTCCATCAAAGAAAAGCTGTGTGGTCTCTGCCGGCTCCTCCAGCTTCTCGAACGCTGCCAGCTTGTCTTATCCGTGATTAATCATCTCTGAAACTAACTCCCAACAACTGGGGAAGATAGCTTCTCATCTTCACGAGGGAAATACCGTGAGATTTCCCAGGAGTCTCAGGAGAAAGCCATGCCCACATAGAGGCCTCATCAGCTACTCAATGGCTTTCTCCTGATTAACAGGCCAGACTCCACCCCTACATTTCAATCATAAAATTAACATAAGCACATGACTGCCACAATCCTTTTGTGGGATCTTTGATTAAAATGTTCACAAATGATAGCGAGGCACCATCTAGTTCTGCTGGTCTCATGAAAAAAGGAGCAGTTATTCATAGAGGCAATTAATTGCATATCCATATGCTCCTCCTGATCCCAACTTGCCTTCTTATTCTGTTGTTTCAGGTGAATAGACACCAAATGGCAAACTTTTAAGACCTCAAACCCTATGCAACAACCATTAGGAAGAACAGAAGTATTAAATATTATGTTAGACCAATAATTGAGGTATCCTATGAGATCATGACACTGAACCTCCTAAGGAACCAAATCCCATGAAGTTTTTGGTTAGACATAAGCACCCTCCACAGTTACTTTCTCCAGAGTTGTTGTTGTTGTAAATATATCTATCACACATTTTACAAGTGTAGATTATATTGGCAATAGTTAAAATAGTTGGGTGTACAGTTCAAACTTCTATAAGTGTAATTTTCCCATCACCAGTAATCCCCCTTTTATGTCTCCTTTTTACCCTGGATCACCACTTACAAACAGTGGTTTTTCTTTCCTTTTCATGTAAGTGAGATAATTTGTTCTTTTACAATTGGATTATTTTGTTCAGCATTATGTCTCTTTTCCATACCATGCTCCCTTTCAAGGCTTCTTTTCTCCAGTTCACTGTGTACAATTGTGTGCTGGTACCACATCATGTTTATTCATCACCCTGTTAATGGGCTTTTGGTTTGTTTCCCCTTTTTTGGCTATTATGAACATTTGTGTACAAGTCTATTTTTCAGTGTTTGTTTTCAGGTGTTTTTTTGGGGGGGGGCATCACTGCCCTCTGGTGGGAGTAGGAAGCCAGTCTTGTTTTCAGGTCTTTTAGATGCACAAACCCCTTTAACTAGCCAGCAGCCCTTTTGAAATCAGATTGTTGTTCATGGCTATCAGTTTGACTCCAATTCACAGAACTCTCCGATGTAACAGCATAAAATATTACTGACCTTTCACCATCACCATGATCACTGGTGTGCATCAGTCCATGGCTGGAGTCCCTGTGTATATTTAATATATTCCAACATACGAGACTCCTCTCCAAGAATATAGTGACTAATATTAATTGGATCCTTTCAGGAAGTAGATTGCCAGCCATTTTCTTCTCATGTATCTTAGTCTGGAATCTCCACTGGAACCTGTTCCACATGTTTGACTTTGCTGGTCTTTGATGTAACTGTGGCTTCCTTCTAGCACCATGACCGCATGAAAGCAATCACACTATGGAAACATGATGAATGCCGGACATATTAATTTCAGATACAACTGAAGATATAACGGTAATGTATGGCCACAATAGTACCCTTACAGCTTACTTCCTGAATGAATCTGACCTTTCTAGTTAGCCAACTTTACCCTTCGACTATTGATAGACCACTCTTCAGAAAGTAAACCAGACATGAGGGTCCCTAGATAAGAAATTGAAGATATTCGGATTATATAGGTAGTATTCATACCAATACCTAATAATAAGTGACAAGAGAGCAATAATGGGGACAATACTGAAAATAAAAGGGAGGACACATAAGTCATGGAGTAAGAACCTGGGCAGAGAAGTCAAGTATTATTGGGGACAGTGACTAAGTATAGGGAGATTTCAAGAACTTGGTTCTTTAAGATATTTTTGTGATAGTCCAAATCCCCCAACCTGTGAATCAAGGGCTTCACCTTTTCTGTGTATTCTGGTGGCAGGCAGAAGAGAGTGGTGAGTTCACCTCTAGATGCCAGGAAATACTAAAGAGAAAACAAAGCGCACCATTTAGAAAGCATGTCAAGCATAGTGTGGGTGTAAAATGGATTAGGCAGTCTAAGACTCATCCAATTTAAAGGCCAGAGGCAAAGAGCAAAAGTGAAATATTTGGGGAAAAGTCTGTGTCATAATTACCTAGTGTTATTTTATCAGAAGCAACACAAATAGATGACTTTAACAAATCGAACTCTATTCTCTTACAGTTTCTTAGGCTAAAAGCCTGGATCCGGGCATGGGCACTTGGCAGAGGCACTTTCTCTTTTTCTCTCTGTCAGCTCTAGAGGGAAGTTTGTACATCTTTCATTTATGAGGTCCTCCCTACATTCCTCAAAATATGTAAACCTTCTATAATTCTTATTTTTGTGGGATAGAATTCCTATAAGTGTGTTACAAAGCTGCCTTCATTTGGGAAGCCCCTTACTTGAGATTTATTAAAAATTTTGATAATAATCTAATCTCAAGATTTTTCCCCCATGACACAAAAAACGATCTTTTGTTTTTGTAAAGGCCTCCCAATGAATTTTAGATGTTTGTGTTACTGAGAGAACTTGTCTGACATCATCTACTGGACTCATAGACATATTTCAGCTAAAAAATCTCCCATTTTTATAGAAATGAACTGAAATACCTGTCTCAACACTTGTTTATTTAGCTTTGTAAAAGCTGTGAGGTTTTAAACTGTGACAATGGATAGGATGGTGATTTTATATTCATTGAAAATAAATCTGCACTTAACCTTCAGTGACATACAAGCACTTAAAACTCGTAAGACTTTAGCTAGTTGTATTCAGCCAGTTCAATCTCCAGAAGAAATTTGTAGAGGACTGATGGTGCCCAGCTATCAAAGATATAGTGTCTGGAGACTTACAGCTTGAAAATAAACAAGTGGTCATCAGGCTGAGAAGCAACAAAGTCCACATGGAAGAAGCACACCTGCCTGTGTGATAATGAGGTGTTGATGTGATCAGGTATCAAAGACCCAGAATAATCATATTTAATCATATTGATATGAATGATGGTGAGGGCAGAATGGAGACTCAAAGTCTGTCTGTAGATAATTGTACATACTCTTACAGAAGGTACAAGGAAGAGATGAGCCAGTCAGGAGCAAGTTTGGGACAATGGGCATATGCTGTGATAGCTTTCTCATGGTGGAGACGGCCTGAGGAAGGTGATGGGAGACGCAGCGGGAGGACGCCATGTCGGGAAATAAGAGTGCTGTTCGTGGGAGAAGCTGCTGGGTCTTAGATGGTCGCTCAATGGAGTGGGGCAGCATGACGTCGTTAAAAGAGTATCCAACTATATGTAAAAACCTCTAAGACAAACCATTATGCTTATTTTAGTGAAATGGAAAGTGGAATGAAGATCCATTTATTTGCCTTATTAATTTTGTATCAGTGTGCATAGCAGATGCAAAGGGGTTTACAGCAAAATTCCTGTACAATTTATTTTCCAAGTCAAATGTTTGCTTTTACAAGGTAACTAACTCCTGAGTTCCACTGAGATAGAGTACCTCTCTTAGAACGCCCGAATAAAATTTACTTTGACCTGCTGAGGTTTGATTGAAAGGTATGATAAATAGCAGAATTCCATATATTTGGACGTGAGAAACTGATTTAAGAGATAAAACTATGTTTATGCACTGTGTATTTTAAGAAGAAATTGAAATTTGGGGGGGGGTATTTGATAGATAAAATAACCAGACAATGTTAAAAGTCTCCTATTACTGAGTCCATTCGGACTTTCAGTGACTTTATACGGCAGAGTGGAGCTGCTCTTTTGGGTTTCAGGAATGTATATCTTTGCTAGAGCAGAAAGTCTCATTTTTCTCTGAGTCGCTGGTCGATGCGAAGTGCTGACTTTATGGTTAGGAGCCCATCAAGGCACCTATTTTTAACACAAACATGCACTCTCCAGCTTGACTTCTGTTTATGCAAACCCTTTTGCAAAATAAGAAACTCTGACAAAGCTTAGTTTTTCTTGAGTAGTTTTACTATTCTCCTCCCTCTGTTGTCAAAGTATATAAACCCTGATGCCTTAATCCTTTGCATGTATGTGTTAAATTGTTCCCCTTTCATATTTTACTACTATTGTTGAAAGTTTTCACCAACTCAGTTCAGAGCCATAGTTACCCTGTGCCCAACAGCAGGGAATATCGCCTGCTCCCACACTGTCCTCATAAACCTTCCTGCGCTGAAGGCTATTGTTGCAGCCACCACGTCAATCTGCCTTTTTGAAGTGAAAATATTTTTTTCCCTATTGAATCCTTCAATAGTTCAATTAGGGTTTTGAAATTTTTCTTCAGGTTTTCCACCTTGGCAAATGGGGAGTGTTTTATTCCTATTTGATTTCATAAAATTTTATTTGTCTTTAAGCATTTTTGACATCTTTTGGTCACGTTGAATGTCTGAATTTTTTCCGTCAGTTTTTAAAAGCTCACTGTCATTATGTCAATTCTCACTCCACACCACCCTCTTGGTCTGCTGTCAGTTTCTGAGACTGTAACTTAAAAAAATTAATGTATCATTTTATTGGAGGATCTTACAGTTCTTAAAACCATCCACACATCAATTGTACATATGTTGCCATCATCATTTTCAAAACATCCTTATTTCTACTTGAGACCTTTGTATCAGCTCTTCTTTTTTCCCCACCCTCCCCTTTCACCCTTTCACCCTTGTGACCATTTGATAAATTGTAAATTATTAGTATTCTTATAGCTTGCACAGAGCACTGTCTGACTTCACCCAGGTTTCTGTTGTTCATTCCCCTCAGTGGGGTCATGGTGATTATATACCAATCATTCTCTCTCTTCTCCCTCCACTTTCCCCTTCCCTCATGGTTTCATTTCTCTCATTAGTCTTCCTGAGGAGCTTATCTGTCCTGGATTCTGTGTGTTGTGAACTCTTATCTGTACCAGTTTACATGTTCTGGTCTAGCCAGATTTGTAAGGTAACTAGGGTCATGATAGTGTGTGTGTGGGAAGCATTAAAGAACTAAGGGATGTTGTGGGTTTTGTTGGTGGGATGTGCTCAAAGTTGTATATTAGATCTTGTGGACTTGTTTTAATATTCTTCAGTTTCAACTTGAACTTGAATATGAGCAATGGAAGATTTTTTTCTACAGTGGACCCCTGGCTTTGTTCTGACTGACGACATTGAACTTCTCTATCATCTCCATCCACAGGAGCTGTCAGTTTGATTCTTGTGCATTCCTTCTGTGAAGGTTTCCATTTTATCTACTGTTTACATTGGTTGAAAGGGTGTCTTCGATGAATAAGTCATTGGCTTCACAAAATTCTGTTACAATATTACATTCTCACTCATTGCCTTTGAGTCAATGCCAACCCATAGTGACTCTAGAGGACAAAGTATAACTGAAACCTTGTGAGTTTCTGAGACTGTAACACTTAATGGGAATAAATAGCCCTGTCTTTCACTCTGGGAGCTTCGTGCGTGTTTCAAATTGCAAAAATGAGGTTGACTGCCCAATGGGTAATAACCATGTCACCTGAACCCTTGATTGGAAGACATTAGCAATAAGTAATTCTTCTCCAATTAGAAAGTTAACCTAGGGGCAAAAATGAAATATATCCAAAGATCAAATTAAAATATCTACTTTTTTCTTTTAAAAATAATTTTACTGGGGACTCATACAACTCTTATCACAATCCATACATACATTCACTTTGTCAAGCACATTTGTACCTATGTTGCCATCATTTTCAAAACATATTCCTTCTATTTGAGCCCTTGGTATCAGCTATTTTTTTATGTTTTGTTTCTTTTTTTTCTCACATCACTGCCCTCGTGGAAGGATGAAACCCACCAGCTCCTGCGGAGCTGCTGCTGGATTTGAACTGTCAACCCTGTGGGCTGCAGCCCTACACACAATCACTGCACCACCAGGGCTCAGCCGGTATCAGCTCATTTCCCCCGCCCCCACCTCCCTCCCTTATGAACCCTTGATACTTTATAATTTTTTTTTTCATGTCTTACACCAACTGCTGTTTCCCAACACCTATTTTTCTGTTGTCAGTCCCCTGGGAAGGGGGTATATATTGCTCCTTGTGATCAATTTGTATCTACTTTTGTTTTCATTTCACCATTTTACTCATCATCCATTTACTAAACAATGTGTTCATTCATCTCACAGACAGGTGATGTCATGTTGAACAGGTTAGGGTTAGTATAATATCTCTGATGCATAAAGAACCAGGTAACTTGCATTCTCCTCCATATTTAGAAAATAGATTTTTATCCTCGTGCTTAAATCCTCACATCTTGGATTTAATTGGCATCATCTCCACCTTTACATATTGTGATTTTGTTTGTGCCAGGGGCCGATTTCTTTCTTTTTGGTATTTTCTGTTATGTAACTATAAAAACAATATATTGTTCATTGCAGAAAGCATTGTAAAAACAATTACTAGAAAAATCAAAGCACCCAGAGTCTTAGAGATGCCTACTATTGAGGTCCCTGGTATATTTCTGTACCATGTTATGTTATGTTATGTAAAATCATATCCTGTATATATTTCCCAAATCACATATTCTTCTTTATTCTTAACTTTGGTGTAAGTTTACACATGAAAATAGTCTTCCATTAAGCAATTTGTACACATTTTATTTTACAACATTGCATTCTCCATTATATAATAGCACTTGTCCCATTTCCTCTGTGTTTTCCTTTTGTTTTCTATCCACTTCTGCTTCCTGAACTTTATCCACATTTAGACATTAAGAGAATGACTCACCAGATTTTTTACCCCTCCCAAATCCTGAGAGTTTGACTCCTTTTTAAGCCCTCTTGAGCAGCCTAAGTGGCCCAGAGGACAATGCTGTGGACTGTTAATCACAAGGTCACCAGCTTATTTAGGAGGGAATGCGACTTTCTGCTCCCACAAAGATGTGCAGGCTAAGAACCCACCAGGACAGTTCTACTGTGACCTACAGGGTGACTGTTAGGTCAGAATGGACCCGACAGCAATGAATTTGGTTTGGACTCTCCACCCCTCTCTGTCAGGGCCACCCTCTATGCCCTCTTAAAATTCAGCACAATTCCGAAGATATTGTTGATTGCTTACCTCAAATAAAACATATATTAAGTCTTATGGACAATATAAAATTGAGAAGGAAAAATTCTTTCCTCAAGAATCTTTATTAGTAGGATGAGAAATAATATTGAGGTAGAACAATAGATCGCTATAAATTACAAAACAATGTGGAAATATAAGACTCATATAAGAAGGATTTTACATGACTGGTTGAAAAACACTAAAACCACAACTTTTTGCCTTCAAGTGGACTCTGACTTATGGTTGGTTGCCCTATGTGTGCAGAGTGGAACAGTGATCCAGAGAATTTTCTTTCTTTCTTTTTTTAATTGTAATATGTGTGGAAAATTTACTCCCCAAAAAGGGCTTCTTTCAACAATTGATACAAGTTTTGTTTCATGACATTCGTTGATAATTCCTTCAATGTAATAGCAGTCTTCTTCTTTCTTTCCCAAACTCCCTATTTCCATCATCCCTTCTTCCTGTCCTTTCCAGCCTTCCGAGCTTTGTGTTTGGGAGAAGGCCATCATATTGATCTTGTGTGATTGACTGCACCGAGGAAGACATTCTTCTGTGGTGTTGCTATTTATTTTATAATCCTGTCTATTTTTTAGCTAGAAGCTGCTCTCCTGGCATAGGTTTAGTTCTAGGTTTGAAGGGTAGCTCTAAGGGTCACAACCTTGGAGGTTCCAACAGTGTCCATTAGATCAGTAAATCTGGCCATTTTTCTGATTTTGAATTTTGCTTTACATGTGTCCCCTCTCCCTTTCTATTCAGGACCTTCTACTATGATCTTGATGAATGTGTTTAACAGGGGTGGTCATGTACCTTCTAGCTCTTACAGTCTCCAGGCAGTAGAGGTTGCGTGTCCAATGATGATTTGGACTAATTTTTCCCTTGGATCTTTGATTTTCTTCATCTTTTTTGCTCTGGATGACGATAGACCAAGAGGTGCATTGTGGATAACTAGTCAACCATCTTGAATATCTCCATGACTCTTCATTAAAGTAGAATGTACAATACTCTCTTTATGATTTTCATGACATTTTTCCTGGTTGATTATTTGAAATTATGGCTGATTATTTGATTGGTAGATCATTCTTTGGCTTTTGAAGGAGTAGTCAAAAAAGGCAATTGAAATTGGTGGTTTAGAACTAAGCCTGAAAAAGTATTCTCAGTACGTCCCAGTGGAAGAAACAGAAAGACAAAACTGGCGTGAGGAAATAATAAATGACCTTCTTTGGCCTATCAAAGGGATTGCAAGATTCTTTGTTTTCATCTATTACTATGATGAAGTTATATTAATAAATGGTGATGTTGAACCACTTTTGCCTTTCAGAATAAACCAAAGATTCCCTCAATATCACTATGATTCATATTTAGGATTTTTTATATTGCTATTCACATTTCTCTCTTCCATTGACATTTTGTTAGGTTTTTGTTTCAATATTATAATAATACTATTTAAAGCATTTGGATTTTTTTTCCTAGTGGTGCTGTGTAGCCATTGTGGTGGTCTTGGGCAAGTATTAGATTGATAACTGCAAGGTCAGTGGTTTAAATGAACCAAACACTCCTTGAGAGAAAGATGAGGCTATTTCTTCTCCTAAAGACATACAATTACAGGAAGTCTTTTTTAGGGTCAGAGTAAACTCAATAGACGCTAGGAGATGGGTGTGTTGTTTGAATTTTAGTGCATATTCAGGCAATATAAATGCATTGACTATATCAACTATGTCTATATTAAAATTTTCTATACTATCATTTGGAACATGTTCATTATCTTGGTAACAGTTTTTTTTTTCAGGTCTTCTATTAAAACACGGGAAATTTGTTGGTTGGATTTTCTAATATTTCAGTGCTGGTAAACTATACAATAAAAACCCCTACAACTTGTTTTTATAGTGATAGTTATAGAATTGAGCAAAAAAAACCTTTAATTTTTTCTTATTATCTTTTGTTTTTGTGGTTCTTATTTCTTATAAGAAATTTGAACCTTTTTCACCTCTCCTTTGATTCTTTTTTCTTCCTTTAGTTCTGTATTAGCTGAAACTATGGACTAGTTAATCAGTTTTTCAAAGACTTGACTTAATCTTTTTCTTCTTCTCTCTTGTAATTAATAAATTATTATTATTATTTTTATTTTATTTATTTCTATTTTAGCTTTTAGCAAGATGTTCAGTTTATATTATTCAACTTTTAACTATTCTTGAATGTTAACATAATCTAGAAATATTAATTTTCTTCTGAGTGCTGCTTTCACTGTAATACAAAGGGCACATATTTAATCTTTTAAGTGTGAATAAGGTTATGATACCTTCTGATGTTACCTGCTTGCCACAAGTATTGCTTAAAGAAGACTTTTGCTTTGAATTTTAAATTGAACAGCTCTTTTTAATTTTTTTCCCTAATCCTAAAGCACTACTTTTATTTTTAAATTTTGTTACTGTATTCTAGATCAGAGGTTCCCAAACTTATATGGTCTACTGTTCTCTTAAAATAAACTCATGACCTCCCTAGCAATGAAAACATTTTGTTTCAGAATTCAGGATAAAGTTTAGGTATCTAGTCTTACAATGCCCTTAGATCATTCCACACACCACTGGGGGCCGGGGGCGCCCACTTTGTAAGGCTATGTAAAAATGACATCTCTCTTGCCATACTTTTTAGAATCTTTCAAGATTTTTAGTATGGCCTATTATGTGGTGAAGCTTCATGAATATTCTGTGTTCATTATGCTTTTTCAGTTCTCAAAAGATGTCACTTTGAGGCCTACAGTACACCTGACCCAAGTCATAGCATTTTCAGTGCACATGAAAGCCTCATATGAATGTGAAAGCATCCATGTGAAAGAATAAGGGAGACTGAAGAGGAATTGGTCCCTTTGAGGAATAGTGACAGTATCCTGACTATCCTAATACACCTGTCTTGGAAGAAATACAGACAGAATGCTCCTTAGAGGCCAGAGTGGAAAGACTTTGTCTCATACACTTTGGATATATTATCGAGAGATATTAGTTCCTGGGAAAAGGCCACAAATTTGGTAAAGTGGAGTGCCAATATTACAGAAGAATGCCCTCAAGGAGATGGATTGCCATATTGGCTGTAACAATGGGCTCAAATACGACAACAATTATGGGCACGGGGCAGGAGTAGACTGTGTTTCATTCTGTTGTACATAGGGTTTGTATAGCTCAGAGTCCACTCAGTAACACAAAAGAAATGGTTCAGTATTTATTAATCAGATATGCCTTATTAAGTGCATGATTAGACTTTTTATGCCTACAGAAGTGTAGCATCACAAAGAAGATGCCATGACTTCAGCTGCCTTCCACACCCTAGTGAATGATTCTCCAGTGAAATCCCTAAGGGATGGCACTACCAACATTTTACCTACAACAGATTACTTCAATATGTTAGTAAACCTCAGATGATTCTTTTTCACAGATATTCCTCAGAAATATCTAGCAGCGATACCCTGATTATCTAACTTGTCTGTTCAGAACTACTGGTGTGCATTAATAGGAAGACAAATAAGATCTAGTCAGTATGGGATCGTAGATGTATATGGACCATCCGACTTGCCTGTGGGATAGCAATGTGGCCAAAGAAAATAAAACATCATTCCATTTTATTTCAGCTTCTGTTATTGCTGTTCAGAAATCTGTTCAAGATCCTTGGTAGGTTGTTTCAGCTTTCACTTTGAGTATCTTTTAAAATCTTCACTTAATTGTTGGGATGCTGGGGTTTCCACATGATGTGTCCTTACAGAAATTTCCTTTGGCCCATCTTGCTATGATACATCAATATTCTTGAAGCATGAGGGTGATTCTAAGACAGGATTTGTCTTCTGATAACTTAATCTTTGCAATGTTTCATATCACTATTTTGAGCTGTAAATTAATCTTTTTACATATTCCCCCCACTCCCACCCCTGGGAGACAATGAAATCCTCAAAACTTTTCCTTTGTTTTTGAAGAAGTAAAAATGTAATAAACATTTTATTTAACTCATTTCTAGTTAATTTTTTAGTGGAGGAACTTAGAATGCTGCCAATTGAAAATATTCAATCCAGCTTGCCAATTCTAAATTCTGTGTCTGTAATAACTGCATTTATTAAAATAATAGGCTGATGTATATGACTTGACATTTTAAGCTCAGAAACTTGACATTTTAAGATTAAACATCTGTAACTACATTTAAAATAAATACATATTCTATAGATATAAAAGTTTGTATCTTTCTTTAATCACTACCTAAATTTGGATTCTGATTCTTCCTGTTTTACTACTCAGTACCAAAATATTCTCAAATATTTATTTTGTGTTAAACCTATACATTTGAGGTTTCTTGCTCTTTTCCTGAAGGCAATCAATGCAGACATTGTGAATTATTTAGTATCCTTCATGGATAGCCTTGATGATGCTGTTTGTAATCTTTTGGTCTAAGAAATTATGTTCCCATAGTAATGCGATGAATTATGGTTTTGAGAATCTTAGACAATAACAACAAAATACTTCATTGTATTAATAGCATTTGAAAAGCTTAATAAAGGGCTGGGCCCTGGTGGCGTAGTGGTTGTGCGTGGGACTGCGGCTCACTGGGATGGCAGTTCGATTCTAGCTTCACAGAGCAAAGGCTGGGCCTCCTATTCCCACCATCTGAGGGCAGTGATGCCCCCCCTCAAAAAAAAGCTAAATAAAATGGTTATTCTCCCACCACTAATACTAACACAAGCAGGTCTTGATTTCTAAACTAGTCAATATCCGTGAGAATAATATTTTAATTTAAGAATAACTTTTAAACCTTCTTTAGTGGTCTTTCCAAATTAAAAAAAATAAGGTTACTGTTTTCCTTTGTGGATAAACTAATTTTTTAAAATAAAATTGCAAAAATAAAAATAAGTGAACTCATCCTCTGTAGAATTACTTATGTAATAATAAATACAACCCACAGTTTCTTCTGCAAATTTATTCCAGGTGCTAAGTTCCTTGTCTTCCAACTTTCCCTACACATCCTGATATGGAAGCAGATGTAGACCTCCTTCATTCCCACTGTCTACATGGGAAACATGAAGCACAGAGTGATCAGTCTTCCCATTCCAGACAGTCTGTTATAAAACCATAGCAAGAACCTAAGATGCTCATCATTTTTACTTAATAGCTTGATTCTCACCTAAATTCTCAGTATACAACCAGGCCCATGCTATCTAGCCATTTCTGCCACCAAGAAATGAAGTTTTCAGATGGAACTCAGGCTCTATAAACTCAGCCTCAAATTTTCCTAGATCCTTCAAGGAGACTTTTTCAGGTTTGACACCTAGTGTATAAAACACAATTAGAGTAGATTCAAATTTCCTCTTTACCGCAAGAGGCTAGGCACAGGTTCGAAATGTCTCTGGGGACCCATCTTACATCAAATCCTTCGTGCGTGCTTTAATTCCTGCTCCACTCTCCACTGGGCCCAGACCTGCCTCCACCCTCGCTTCTTACCAAGTTTAGCACCAGAAGTTTCCTTCACATTTCCCTGAACCTTTCCTTGGCCTCGCATCCGCTACAAGTCACAGATTACTACTTCATATTACTCCACAGGTTACTACTAAAGATCTGCCTCTGATTTTGTGTCGGGAACTGCAGTTGCACCTTGTTGGGCCGTAAAATGACTCCTTGTGTTAAAAATCGTTATCTTATGCTTATTTTATAGATGAGAAAACTAAGGCTAAAGGCGATGTAGTTCATTGGCCGAGATCATTCAACCCACAGGTGAAAGTCAGACAACTCCCTCAATAGACTTGTTTGACTTCAGCAGCTCATTTCTTAAGCACTTGGTGGCACACACACAGATGACTGCAGCACCTGGAACTAGAAAGTTGTTCTGTGAGCCACAGCCAAATGCCCCCTCTTGCAGCCCTTCTCTATAAAGCTCCGCTGTCTGGGCTTGGATGGCTTACCCTGAAGTCTGGTTGAGTTACTGCTGCTTCTAGTATATCATCTATGTGGTACTTGCCCCTCCCTCCTGTGAATAGTTTGACTGTTGTAACCTCGTGCATAGTCATACATGTGAGGTACAAAAGCACATGGTGTGGGGTCCAAGTACACATGCTCATGTGTGGGTCGAAGAAAGCAGGCACGTAATCATGAGGAATAGAGTTGCATGTGTATGGGTGTGGACTGCAATGTGTGTGTGCATATGGATGGGCATGAGGTGCATGTGCATGTGTTTAAGGTGCAGGATTACAGGTGCATGTGTATGGGGTTCATCTGTTCATGTACATGACTGTGGGTACAGGAATGCATGCATATGGGTGGGAGGTTTAGGGGTACATGTATTTCACATGTACATGTGGGTATGGGTTAAAGTAGTGCATGTGTGTGGTTACTGGCATGAGTATGGATTATAGGTGTGCATTCATATGCGTGTGGGTACAGGGGTGCACATGCATTGGTGTGGGTGCTAGGGATCCATACAGATATATGTGGTGTTCAGAGGTTCCTGTGAAAGAGGTACACATTATGTAGAAATCTATACACGTATCTGTTCATTTCTTTCCCTGTGTTCCGAGGATAAAACTCACTAACTCATTTTTATACAACTTCCCCTATAAGACTTGGAAAGAATTCAGCAGATGGTGCCTGCAGCAGTTACCCCTGAGGTCAACATGTAAATAAAACACAGAAATGGGTCCTGGAATTTTTTTAAACTAATCTGATACTTTCTAGTTGACTAGAAGCTTCTTTGGGTTTGGATCTAGGTCTCATTTATATTCTTCATCCATTCTATGTACTATAAAAAGCTTTCTCCTGTTTGCATATAATATAGATGCATCAACAACCTCAAGGTTTTGCATGGCTTCTCACCAGATGACACAGATGACTGAGCAATATGAAGGCATGTATATGTGTATGTGTGTTTTATATGATTTCTGTTGTGTTTATGCTCAACCAACATGTCTCCACTCTATCTATGACTGTTGTTGGCAAATACACGGACTTCCTTGGGTAAATGGAGGCTTGGATTTCTTTAGGAAGGGAGGTCGGCAATGTGAGAGGTAAACTTTATTGGAAACATTATATGTAGACCACACCTCAAGCATGAGTTCTCGTTCAACTGACACTAACAGTAATATTAGCACAAAATGTTGACTATCTCTTGGACTGCCCAAGAACCAACTGTGAGTTTGCATTCAGATGCATGTGGGGACATGTACTGGGAGAAGTACAGCAAGCATGCCTCTTAGAATGTCAAAACTTCTCACATACTTTGGACATGTTACCTGAAGGACCAAACCCTGAAGAAAGACATTGAGAATGGTAAAGTAGAGGGTGAATGAATAAAAGAAAAACCCTTAAAGAGACAGAATTGACAGAGTGGCTACACCAGTGGGATGGTGCATCATCTAGCAGCATTTGGTTCTGTGGTATATAGGATTTCTATGAGTTCGCACTCCTTGGAGGGTACATGAGAAGAATGAGTGAAAGAAAGCATGACATCCATCCTTATACCTTGGATGCTCTGCTGAGTCAGGCAGTCCAATCTAAGTGAAGCCAAGTCACCCCTTCCACAAGAGTCACATTTAAAATGGTTTCTATTTCCACACGACTAGCCATTGCTCCACTCGAGCCACAAACTTGCTTCATTTTCACTTCTCTCTTATTCTCAATTAATACCAAGCTTGCACGCTTAGGTCTCTTCCCTTAAGGAAGGAGGCAATTGTGGGCTTTGTAATATGACAGTTGATCACCCCCTTGGAAATGCAGTCTTTTAGAATCTGTTCTGCTTCCACCCAGTCATGTGCTAAGCTTCCTCTATCAGAGTTGTTGACTATCATTATCATGTCACCTAGTAGAGGCCTAGCTGAAGACAAGTAGCTGAGCCTACACCTCATTTTTAAAAATTATTAAAAAAAATTTTTTTGGGGGGGATATCACTGCCTCTGGTGGTCATGGGTGCTATCCAGTACTGCTCTTGAGAGCTGCCACTGGATTTGAACTGCCAAGCCTCCAGGCCACAGTTCTGCACTCAACCAGCCCTGCCTACACCTCATTTAAAAATTTTTTTATTTAATCATTTTTGTTGGGTTCATACATCGCTTTTCATCATTCATCGTTCAATAGATAGTTATATATACTGTGCCAAGCACCCCACTTGCCTGCCCTCATCAACATTCTCCCAACATCTGCCTTTCTACTTGGGCCTTGATATGAGGTCCCCTTCCTTCCCTCTCCATCCTTCCCCTCCCAGTCCTCACTACTCTGCAATCATTATTGTTTTGTCATATCTTACACTGCCTGACATCTCCCCCTGCCCACTCCTTCCTATGTCCATCCTCCAGATAGGAGACAGTCTGCAGATCCCCATAGCTGGCTTTCTCTCTCCACCCCACCCTCCCTCCACCTGTCTGGCAACTCCACTTTTACCAATGACCCCAAGAGGTTCATCCACCCTGAGTTCCCTCATTTTAAATACTTTTCTTGGCAAAGAGCTACAACAAGTAGAGTTTTCTTTAAAAATCAGCGTCATCTTTGATTACGTAAAGACAGGAGTCATCTATGTATTCGCCAATGTGGCTACATATTTGTTTAACAAGAAAGGAAATTTGAGCTGGGGATTCCTGGCTTTGTTTTCTGGTCTATGAGGCAGTCCAGCGTAGACACGTACTCAGTCAGTGTCTATACAGAGAGATACAATGCAGTTAACAAGATCTCTTCCTCACAGTTTGCCACCTGAAAAAGGCACTTGCCATCAAGTCCATTCCAATGTGTAACAGTGCTCTGTCTTTCAGAGTACAGCTGCATTCAGTAGAGTTTTCAGTAGCTATGATATTTCAGAAGTAGATCACCAGGTCTTTTGAGATCTGCATGGAGTTGAATTGAACACCTAACTATTTGCGCTACTCAGGGACCCCTTAGCTTATATACAAAAGAAGACACTTGGTGTGGCAGTCATGTACTTCTGTCAATTTCATGATTAAGATGTAGGGGTGGAGTCTAGCCTATAATCTGGAGATAACCATTGTGTAGTCAATGAGGCCTCTGTGTGGCATGGCTTTCTCCTGAGACTCCTGGGAAATCTCGCGATATTTCCCTAGTGGAGATGGGAAACTATCTCCACAGTTATTGGGAGTTAGTCTCAGAGACAATGAACTATGTATAAGAAAAGACAGCAGCATCTGAGGAGCCAGAGGAGAAGCCACACAGTCGTCCACTGATGGAATCAGACCTCTGAAGTTGGAGAGGCCGCTTGGAGACCCCTGCTAGTGCTGAGTTGCTTCTACCAAGACTGGATGCTGTTGACAGACCCTGAGCCCTGGAAACAAGCCATGAGGGGACGTCTGCCAGTGCCGGCACTCTGAACCCACCGGGCCGTGACTTCATGAGTCAGAAGGAGACATTATAGACTGGTATCAGATATATGAGCTAATAATGGACTTATGACTTTGTACCGGACTGGGTTGAGATACTTTCTCAATGTTCTATTCCTTTTTTGTTTGTTTGTTTGGGGTTTTTTTTTGGGGGGGGGGGGAACGGTGCATCACTGCCCTGAGGTGTTGGGAGTAGAAGGTTCTATTCCTTTTGTATTTAAACCATTCCCTTATATCCATATGCAAGTCTATGTATTTGTTTCTCTAGTTTACCCGGACTAACACAATTGGATTCTGCAACTTTGAAAGTTGCAGCAGGAGAAATATATTCTAGATGAAGACTGATTTTAGGCAGTTAAAAAACTCAAAAAAATGTTGCTTGATTATTTTTTAGAGCATGCTCTTAAAGAAGAGACAGTTTGATGGAAAAATGAAGAGAAAGAATGGGACTTTGAAGGTTGGTCAACCTTCAAATGATGTTTTCTAAATGTTGTGCATTAGATAAAGATAGGAATTTGCTATGCTTCTGTGAAAGAGGAAATAAAAACAGGAGATTGAAGTCAGTGAGGTGGCAGAAAACTATGCTGTAAATGAAATGACATTTCTCTATGACCCCCAGATGTCTGGTAATTTCAGCCAAACTCAAAATATTTAGTGTGGGTAGAATTGAAATAAAACAATTGGAATGTTTGATTTTTCTCTGTACGAGTTGATCGATGACAAAACAAAGATGAAATTGACACAAATGGTGCCCGAGGCAGAGGAAGCCAAGAAGCTTTAATACTAAGGAGTTAAAATTTGCATAAAATTTCCAGAAGAGTTTGAATTTTCACCGTTCAGGGAATCCAATAAATTCAAGATGGTATACAAATATCCAATGATCAAATAAGGGTATAATAGGAGCAACACTAGGAATTACAAAGCAAAAATAACAAAAATCAATCTAAACCAGAAATCTGACCATCCCATGAATAGTGCAATTTTTAGTGGTGATGAAGTTCAAAAAGAGAGATGACCCTGGGTGCAAGAATCATTTCAGCTAGTAGAAAAGAAGAGGGAATTGAAGTGAGTTTTTAAAAATGGTTACATTTTAATCCACAGAGAGCAGAGGAAATAGCCAATGTTGGCTAAGAATTAAAATTCAGAAAAGTTTCTAAAAACTAGCTAAATGTTTGGCATTGTCCTAGTCTCTGGGGATATGGCAGTAAGTTAGACAAATGAGGTCATTGCTCTCACAGAACTTACATTCAAGAAGGGATAGAGAGAGAGAGAAAAATGAAAGGACAGTGGCATAAATAATATAATTTAATAGAATGGTAAGGGTTATAAAAATATAAACTGGATAATGAGCCAGCTGCCTGGGGTGAGAGCTGGCTATAAATGTTGAAGAAAAGCCTCTGTAAAGAGGTGACCTTTATGTTGATTCTACAAAGACAAGACTCACTTCATAATCAAATTTTCTGCATAACTCAGATCTTATACTAGTCAATTGGGGGATAAATACAAAGATGAACATGGTTTTCCTGATCAGCCAGAAGCTAAAGATCTAAGACAGTGGCTCTCAACCTTCCTAAAGCTCTGACCCTTTCATACATTTGCTCATGTGGTGGTGACCATCTACCATAAATTTATTTTCGTTGCTACTTCATAACTGTCACTTTGTTACAGTTAGGAATAGGGCAACCCCTGTGAAAGAGTTGTTCAGTCCCCAAAGGCTCATGACCCCGAGGTTGAGAACTGATATAGGAGAAGAAATATGATAAATCAAACATGTTATATAATTTAGTAAAGTTTCATAAACTCATTTAGAAATGTTATTTTGACATATGCACACCATGAAATCAATAGAATGACTGGCGAGGTCCACGTTTAAAAAGAAATGCTGAGTGGACGAGAGTGACTTTAACAATCAAGACTTGATGCAAATCACAGAATCTAACTGGCTTAATCAGAATGAGTAATTATATGTTGCTGTTATTAGGAGTCATTGAGTCAGTCCCGGCCCAAAGGACCTTTTTTCACAAGAGAATGAAACACTGTGTGGGCCTATGTCCACCTCACAATTGTTTCTGTGACAGAGCCCACTGCTGCAACCACTGCATCAATTCATCTTGTTGGTGGTCTTCTGCATGAACATGCTGTCAGAAATGGTGGGAGAATGGAGGAACAATCTTAAAACATAGATAGGAAGCAAGGTGATTCTTAAGTACAAATAGCTGTAAAAATCTGGTAAAAATGTTATCATCAACATTTCCTGAACTTCAGTTGCTGCTTTGAACTGTAGAAATACAGTTCAGCCTGTAAAACTGAAAATGCAGCCTGGAAGACTCACAGGTAGACTCCACATCCAGTAAATTCTACTACTTTGTCCTCTTTTTGAATCACTGGACAAGTTAAATTCCCAAACATTTAATTGTCCACACCATGATACTGTTACCTTTCCAGGTCTCAGGGTCATGAAAAAAGCAGATCTGATGGATTCTCTTGGACTTTGACAGTGAGACAAAGGCTGACATTCAAAAAGGGGTTTGACTCACATAATAGGGTTTCCACTGAAATAGGAAAATGGATTGTATTCTAAACTGTAAAGGTAACAAATATACAACATATTTCTTCTTTTCTGGCAATTACTCATTCAATTACACTTCCGTCCCCATGTCTAGACTTAAAAAATATAATTCTCATGGTTCATGTAACTACTGTTTGTATTATCAAAAAAATGGGTTGTTTCAACTTCATATCCAGATTCCTTGGATTATTTCCCTTTTACTTTTAGATCTACCAAACCCCAGAGATTATTTCAAGATCGGTAGCATAATCATCACTTGGCTACTTGTTAGATGGATATGTAGAGTGTTGGGTCCTCACCCACAGGCACCTAGTCAAAAACTTTGAAAATTTGGCCCAGCAACCTGAAAGTCATTGGTCTATATAATAATATTCTATGATGATGGAAATACACTGTAAGTCGTCCCAACTTACGATGGTCCTCTGTTCTGATAACTCCATCATAATTTGACTCTGAAGAAAGCCTAGGACACTATTTTTTAGTTTTATTGTTGCCTTCTATTATCAGTATCTTGATAAATCTGATCTTCAGTTGTCTTTGGGCATTGAAAGCATTACATATAAACTTACAGTTATTGACTGAAGTATGTAGTAAAATATTACTAAGAATAAGAAATGCAAAAAACTTCCTAACACATGATCATAAATATGGTCCCTTATAACTCAAATACATTGTCAGTTACATTGAACATATGTCTGTATAGCTGAGACTGTGAATTTTATTCATTTTAATCGCTACATTTAATTAGTCCCATTAGGTGATGGAAAATGAAGTACTATTAATTGCTGATGACACACAATTATAGAGAAGAGAGAAAATATATTATTTAATTTAAATATATGGGCATATGTATGACTCCAAACAGTAGAAAATAAAGTTGGAAGCTGAAATCCTATTTTATGAAGCCAATTCTAAAATAGTAAATTACATTTTAAGCCATACACATTTTATGTTGCCTTTGTTTTCAGCAAAGACTTCTACTTATCATTCCTTTTCATGGTCTGATGACCCAAAATGCTTTTCTGGAATTGTGAACCTTGTTCATTCTGAGAGTTTTTGTTTTATTTTAAACAAAATCACACACACATACACATACTTTATTTGTAGATTATGACCCACGAGAAACAAAATGGTAGGTGTTTGTGGTAGTTACATAATTTCATGTCAACTTGATAGTGTAGGGGTAGAATCTAGTCTATCTAGAATCACAGCCTGATCATGCCTCCTTGTGAGGGGGGCCTTCTCATAAGGATTCTGGGAATTTTCACTCTCTCTCTGTTTTCATCTTCCTGTGGACAACCATGTGGAGTCATGTTGAGATCTGCGGGAACCCTGGAGATGCTTCCACCACCACTGAATCCACACGACTTTGGACTCACTGTGATCTTCCTGCTTTCTGTATCATTGAATGTGCTGTGTAAGTCTGAAGACAGATTGAGCGGCTAGTATTGGACTGATAGGCAAATATCAAACTTAAATACTTGATCTGCACTAAACTGGGTGTTTTCTTAGTATGCCTTTACTCTTTGATAGATACTGAGATTGTTTAGGTTTTTTTGTGCCAGCCTGGCCAATAAACACATGTGGGACAAACTGAAGAGATAAATGGCTTGTTGAGCCTAGCCCTTCTAGTCCTCACTTCTCTTGTTTTCAAATGGCTGGACCAGGGTATAGCTGCCTTAGCCAGTTCCCTACTTTAGCTGGTAAGGTTCACTTTCTGCAAGACATCCCCAAGGAAAAGTCACATGGAGACCCCTGCCATCACTGATACTTATATGCTCACTGATTAAGCTTTTCTCCTGCAGTCAGTGTCATTGAGTGTGCTTTGTGAGGTGGAGGAGGACTTCGTAGATCAGTGTCAGGCATATGGGCTAATGTTGGACTTGTGGGCTTGGACAACACTGGTTTGCGATGTTTTCTGAATGTGCACTTACCCTTTATATTAAACCCTCTCATATAAATATGCATTTCTGTGGCTTTGTTTCTCTAGTTTGCCCTAACACAAAGGCTCTTTCTTACACATATATGAATGTCCTGGGATTTGTTTCTCTCGTCCACCTGGTCTGACACAGCGTTCAGACATCTTGAACAATAGTCAACTTATAGAAATTTTTTCTGAAGAGGTTTTTTTTTTTTTCTTTCATTAAACTTTTCTTCTTTAATGGACTGTGGGCATATTTCTCAAATCTTAGTCTGATAAAGTGTTCTACATAGAATAATGTGAAGAATTCTTTCCTTTTCTATAATTTGAGTTACCAATGCCGAGGTTACTGCTTGCACTTGCACTAGATGAGATTTCCAAAGAGGCCTCTTCTCCAGTACCAGATGGAGCCTGTTCTACCAATATGAAGTCTTCGCGCAGCTTCTCTTTCCTGTGCAATTTTATCAGTAATTTTATTTAGCTTCTGTCTTCCGCTACCTTTCCACTGCTTTGGGCATAGCAATAGAAGAAAGCACGCCCTTCCCCTCAACCCCAAGGGCTTTCTCAGTTTCATCAATACTTTTTTCTTGATGAAATAATAATTTACAACTTCAGTATTCATGATCTTATTCTATTAAGCATCGTAACTCTTGTTGTTCACCATTTTCCCTGTACCATGAGACTTTATATTGGTCTATTAAAAAAATTTTTTTGGGGGGGCATCACTGCCCTCTGGTGGTGGGAGTAGGGGGCCCAGCCTTGCTGCTGGATTTGAACTTCCATCCCAGTGGGCCGTAGTCCCGTGCACAGCCACTATGCCACCGGGGCTCAGCCCAAGACTTTATATTGGTCCATCAGTAGTCTATTACTAGTAGTACCTACAAAAGAAAATGGAAAAAAGGCTTTTCTGGGCAGAGCTTTTATAGTACAAATTTTTCCTGCTATGAAAAATTTCCATTGAGTAACTCGCCATGAGTTAGTGTACTTAGTGGTGTCTCCTGGGAAGGTTCCCGATGGTCACAGTGAATTTTCTTGTAAAAGCAGTTTTGCTCGAACCTCACTTTTTAAGATGGCCAATTTAAGAGGGTGCGGCTGTGAAATTTTGATTCCTGCTTAGGAAAAATTGCCACAGAAACTGTTGTGATATTGAACACAGCTTACAAGGACAAAGCCATGGGTAAAAATTCAAGCGTATGAGTAGTTTTCTTATTTCAAAAAGGGTGAAATGTCAATGGATGACAAACTTCATTCTATCAAATTTCTGAACTTTTGAAAATGTCTACTCATAGTGGAGTTCATTACATCAGGTCAGACTTTTTACCAAGCTTTCTAGATAGAGGTTCTGAAAAGATTACAGTAACAGTGCGCAACAAAAAGCCTGATTTTTGGCAGACGGGGACTGTTTGCTACCACAACAAAGCACCTGCTCAAATAGCCATCATGGCGCACTAGTTTCTGGCAAAAAAACCTCCCCCCAAAACCCAGCATGCATCTCTTGCCCCACACAGCTTACTTACCTGACCTGTCTCCATGTGATTTCTTTTTGTTTCCATAAATGAAGAGGGGCAGGAAAGGACAGTGACCTGGGGACATAGAAGAGGTGAAGAGGAAATGGAGGGAGAAGCTGTCAGTCATTCAAAGAGATGGGTTTGAAAAATGTTTCCAAAAATGGAGGCACAGATTTGAAAAATGTTTTAAGTATAATGGAGAGTACCTTGAAGGCGATAAGGTTGTTTTATATACATACATACATACATACATACACACATATGCATATAGACAACTAAATATATAGCTTTGAAAAAATTCCCATTTTGTTTTGATTCCTCCATATAATGTTTATTAGAAACATCACCTATCTTTCTTCTGCAATGAAAAATCCACTTTTACTCCTTCTGGGATTGCTGCTGACAGAAAGCCCCCATTCCCACCCTCTTTTGAGGACTGTCTCAGCTTGAAGAGAGCTATTACACTGTAATCCATACCCTGCCTCCTACAGTGGGCCCAGATCCAGTAACTAAGTGCAGAGGTAGGAAACCCAGGTCATCTCATCCAGCTGAGGATAGTTCTAAAATGTGAACTATCTTTGCTCTCTATGGTATCAATTGAGACTTTACAGAGCTTGACTTTACTCTTTGTTACTTCCTGCTTCTAGCACTGGTCTTTCACAGGTGTGTGGTTCTCAAAAGCATTTCTTAAGAAACCTGCATGCTGATTTCCATCTCAGAGATTACTTCCTTGGGGAAATCTTTCTGAAGATCCCTCCCAATCTAATTCTAATGAATAGAGTATGCAATAGGAGGTTCATTGTTAGTTTCCATTAAGTCAGCGTCAACTCATGACAATTTATTCATAAGAGAACTGAACACCAACTAGTCCTGCTCCTTCTTTAACCTCAAGTCCATTGTTATGCCCATTGCATCAGTCTCTTTCATGAAAGGCTTCTCTCTCTCTTCCCCCCCTTCTTGCATTTACTGCTGACCCTTTACCCACCAGGCTGTCTTTTCTAGTGATTGAACCTCTTGATGATGTATCCTCTCCCCTTCTAAGTCCCAGAAATCCGGAGTTGTAGTTGTGAGAAGTAAGCTTTTTGTGAGAGGATCACTTATTCTGAATGGGCGTATTCTGACCTATGAATGGATTCTCTGCTTCAGAGAATATACACACATGTCAGTTCTCTGCAACAACCTCACGTGATGTTTTTTTTTTTTTTTCCAAATTGGCACCATCGAAAACACAAAAATACATCTCCAGGTTTCGGATAAGCACCACATGAGGCTCACAATTGGAAAGTAGTCTGGCTTGTCACAAAACTGAAGGCAAATATTATACTTTAAATTTTGTAAGTACTCTCAATAATTTAGACAGATCCATTAATGTTGAAATAAATATTTGATAGCCTAGTTAATTATTCTCATCTTTAAAAATGGGATGGGGGAATTAAATCTCTAGTAAGCATAGTTTATATTACCTGGTACACTTGACTAAAGAAAAGTAATTTCACTTGAAATATTAGATAAGTCTGACTTTCATAATTGAGGTGACTCTTCTACCATTTCAGTCCAATAACTTAATTTCTGTATATATTACATTCCATAGAATATTGGTGACCATCTGGACCTTATTCAAATACATTGTGATAGAGGTTATTTAAAATTTACTCTTAAGGTCAACTTACTGTTTTAAATGTACACAGTAATTCAAATGTGGGGCAAGCAAATAAGCTAATGTGAATGATTTGAATATTTGTGAAATTTTTATTTTGAAAACCAGAAGCACCTAGGTAAATCGAAGTCCCTAGCATACAGAATTTACATTGTTTTTGTTTGTTGAGTTGCCTAAATTATGAAGTAAAAGTTTCCTAATAAGTTGTACCATATGCCAAATTTATTTATTCATACATATACACATGCACAATTCTTCAAGAGGTAGCTTCCAAAACTTCAAAGTGGATTCAGAAGAGAATGGAGCAGTAAGGAGATCATTGCTGATATCAGATGAAACTTGATTGAAAACAGAGACTACCAGAAAGATGTTTACTTGTATTTCATTGACTCTTCCAAGGTGTTTGACTGTGTGGAGCATAGAAAACTATGGACAGCATTGAGGGACAAGGAAATTCCAGAGCCCTCCACTGTGCTCATTACAAATCTCTACATAAACAGGTATGGAAACAGAACAAGGAAATACTGCATGCTTTAAAATCAGGGAACGTGGACTCCAAGGTTGTATCTTTACACCATACTTATTCAGCCTGTAAGTTGAACAAATAATCTGGAAATCTGATCTATTTGAAAAAGAATATAGTTTAGGATTAGAGGGAAGTTTATTAATAGACTGCGATATACAGAGGGCAAAAGCTTACTTGCTGAAAGCAAGGAGGGCTTGAATCACTTACTGAAGAAAATCAAGAACAAAAGCCCTCCACATGTATTGTAATTTAATCTAATGAAGACCAAAATCCTCATAACCAGACCAGCACATGGTATCATAATAAACAGACCCAATATTGAACTTGTCAGGGATGGATTTCCTCTTGCTTGAACCAACAATTAATATGCATGAAAATTGCAGTCAGGAAAACAAATGACACCCCATACTGGGAAAGTCTGTTGCACAGGATCCCTTTACAGTGTTGAAGAGCAAGGATATCAATATAAGACATCAAAATGTCCATCTATTTCAACTCATAAAAAAACTTCCTTAGCAATTCCAATAAATACAAAATTTAAAAATATTTGTTTGACTAAGTATCTCAGGTTATCAATCCATATAAAATTGTGATTTGGATGTGACAGTAATGAAATATATTCCAAGGTACTATTGGAATACAAAAACTTACTAAGAAAAGAGAAAGGCGAACAATCTTTTATGAGGTCGGTAGTTCTTTGCTGACTTGGAAACTGAGTAATTTTTCATTCAGCGGACTTAAGAAACATAGTATTGAGAATTTCCGTCCAGTGCGTGAGAAAAGGGAAGAAAAGAACATAAAGGAAAGATTATTTTGTGTCAAAATTTATTAAAAAGATGATTGGCTACACCAGTGGCTCCTGGGATACTAGTACAGAAATAAGGGAATGAGAAAGCAGCAGTGAAGACAACTTCGAGTGTTGTCTGAATGTGACACAATTCTGAGTCACCAGCTGCTGCTCCATGGTCAACTTCCAGGATACACAATTAAAGGTACTGTGATGGTTAGGAGTTATTTCCACTAGACACTCCCAGTAAGAGGAGGGGTGGAACCCAAACTATCATTCCGATGCAGACGGATCACACTTCCCTGGGAGAATGCCTTCTGTATAAGGGAGAGACCCAGCAGAGTTGAGTCCTTTCGGGCCCTATATCTTCTGCTGGAACTGACTCCATCTCCTGTTGCGTTGTCTGTCTTCCCAGAGCTGTAAGAGGATTACTGACAAAGGATTCATTCAGCTAACTTTAGATTCATTTACTGCTGCAACCTTCAATCTGTGCCTCTCCTTGCCTATGGTTCGTAAACCTTGTGGTAGTGACATATGTTGTCAATTCAAGACTTAAGAGTGAAGGGGTGGAGGTTAGCCTGTCAATCAGGTCGCTTCTTGATGACTCATTTGGATGCATAAAAGAGATAAATAGCTCACTGGAACTATTGCTGTTGATAAAGCTGCATGGAGAGAGGCTGATGAAATCAGAGCCTGGGAGCATAGGAGCCATGTGGAGATTCCAGCCAGTGCTGAGATGCTTCTATGGCCACTGGATCCATAAGACTTTTCACCTATTGACCTCCGGTCTTCCTGCATTCCATGTTTTTGCATGACTTCAGGAATCTAAAGAGAAATTTATGGATTAGTATTAGACAGATAGGCTAATATTGGATTTATGGATCTTGAGTGGGCTGGGAAGTTTTTTTAATATTCAACTATCCTTGTATATGAAGTTCTTTTTTATGCACATAAAGTTCTTTTTTATACACTGTGAATTTGTTTCTCTAGTCTACCCAGACTAATGTAATCCTGCTTTCTGTTCATCCCCTTCTTTTATGAGCCAGAAGTAGCCTGACTTGAACCAGACTGTACTTAGCCTACTTTGGCAATTATGTAAACCATTTCTTGATATAAATTTCTTTCTCTATGCAAATGCATACAGGCATCACTCATTTTTTTCTCTAGAGAACCAAATCTAAAATAGGTACCTTTGCATCCATGACTAAGAAGTGTATAATGCGATGTGGTACAATCACTGACAGTGTGCTTCCTTTATTTCCTTTTATATAGGAAACTTGGATAGGTGTTCAGATACTGTGGGAGCTAATGTGGCCCAATGGGGAGCAGGCAGACAATGACCTGGTTTCTAATACATAGTCACTAAGCTTTGTATGCTGCCTCCCTCTCAGCTTCCTAAGCCAGCTCCTGGATAGCTAGTCTTTGCCCAGAATTTCTCTCCTATGAGATCTGAAATTCGACATTTGTGAGCTTTTGCTTTTAAGGGAAAACACTGTCTACACCATGGAGCTAAGCCTGCACGTGCACCTAGAAGATTAAGTGCTTTTTCTTATAAGAGAATCGATTCCGACAGAGCTTTTCTGCTGAAGGTGGGGAAGAAAAGAGCTGTGCTGTCCTAAAGGAGAGGAAAGAGTCAAGGAAAGGAGCAGTTTGGGAGCCGCCCAAGAAAAATCTTTTCTGGTTGCAATTTAGCCTGACTTAGTGGTCTCGTGTTTGGAGGCAGGGGGAGGGGGAGCAAAATAGCATGAAACTTTCAGCACATTGCTTCCCATGTTTTTTGTTTTTATTTTTATTTCTAGGCTGCCTTTGAGCTCCCCCAAACTCATGGCAATCCCATGCAAAATAGAAGGGGAATGCTAACCGGTCCTGTGCTATCGTCACTATCAATTAAAGTTCTTTGAAGTCCATAGAGTTTTTACTGACTGATTTTCAGAAGTAAATTATTAGGTCTTTCCTCTGAGTCCATATATATATATATATATTCTTCTAACTGAACTGGCCATTCCCTTCTGTTGTCTATTCAATAGGCAACAGACCATAAGAAGACCTGCTCTGGGCTCCTGTTTGAAAGCAATAACAATAGCTACAGCTGGCCACTAGTCTTGATTCAGTGCCCATCTTCTGTTCATTTTAGTCTGTAGGCGCCTGATGCCTGCTAGTATCATAGCAACACAAGTCTTTGCCGACAAACGTTGGTGGCTGCACATGAAGTGCTTTGGCTGGAAATCGAGCTACTGCATGGAGGGTGACAATTTCACCACTGAACCACTACTGCTCACTGATACTCATTTGACATTTAAAAGCAGTTCCTTTAGAACTTGGAGAGAGCACTGGCTAACTGTAAAGTCAAAGATGAAATTTCTGCTCCCATAAAGATTTTTGGAAACCCACAGGGGAAGTTCTACTCTATCCTATGGGGTCATGATGAGCTGCAATCAGCTTGATGGCCATGGGCTGTTGTTTAAGATTTGGGACTTGTCATCGAGGGGTTATTGTCATGACTGCTATGTTTCATATTCCAACAATTACATTTTTTATTCTTGGATTTTGTGTACTTTCAGGAATCTTGAATGTGTACTATTAAGTATAGTTTGGTAAGCTGATATTAGTATCTATTATTATCATTCAATCATCATTGCCCTCCCCCCAAATAGCAAAACTTTCTTACTAAAAAAAGAAAGGGGGTGGATATTGTAAGATCACTATTTACAAGTCTAACTTATTCCTAAGGAATTGACCTTAAACAGATAGTTAACATATCCCTTAGATTGCCCTCATCAGAGGTGTTATGTGAGGCAGGGGAACAATGAAAATACATGTATGAGGAGATAAATCCTTGTGCAAATATTTCCTGACCTTAGAGTTCTCATTGGATAGTTTGGCTAGTAAAATTTTCATTAATGGAGCTTGTATGACTTAACCAAGTCAGATTTGATGATATTTGAATTCTTAAAAGGTTAGAGTGAGTACCGTCAATGTGCCTGGAGTTATTATTAGGGAAAAAGTACCTAGTCAACTTTGTGCAATCATAAATTTTCTATGTCCTTCTCTTGCCTGTTGGGGTATAGAATTGAAGACCATTTTCCTTACATAATTTAATTAACTTGTCACTTTATTTTGTAGGCTGGCTAATTCATGATCTCCAAAGACTGATTTATGGAACATTATGAGGACAAAAGCAAGACTCAGAATAGAATTTGTCTCTGTAAGCACAGTGTAAGAGTAGCCTTTCTTTTGAATTAGCATCAATTATAAAATGTGTTGAAAAGATTATTTGCTACTTTGCTTGAAAGCTTTATTCACGTTGATTGGCTTCTTTGGATATTTGGGTGAGATTTCTTTTAAAAGATTTTTATCTGACTCAGCTTTTCTTCTAGAACTTACTAAAGAGTTATAATATTATTGACAGATAGTAAAAGTAACCCTTTATTAGAGCCTGTTATCTTAGGTTGGATTCTCTTGTAAAGCAACACCAGCAAAACATATACACATGAAAATAGCAGTCAAGAGATCAAATAACACATTACATTGGGCAAATGTAAGGCTGCATAACTGCCTCATACATATGTGACTGTTGAACATTGAGTAAGGAAGACCAAAGAAGAATTGAAGAATTTAAACTTTGGTGCTGAGGAAGAATATTGAAAATGCCATGAACTACAAAAGAACAAACTAAGCTATCACTTCCTGATCTTTTGGCTAAGATGAAGCGTATAGGGCAAACTAAGTTGTAATGGAAGAAATGTAGCCCCAAAGTCCTTGAAATAAAAAATAGAGATAGTTTGTCGCACATACTTTGAGCATATTGTTAGGAGAGACCAGTCCCTGGAGAAGAACATCATACTTGGTATAGTGAAGGGGCAGTGAAAAAGATGACCTTCAAAAAGATGGTTTGACACAAGTGGCTACATTGACAGGTTCAAACATAAAAACTATGGTGAGGATGGCCCAGGTCCCTGTAGTGTTATGTTGCATTGTTCATAAGGCTGCTACGAGCCAGAAATGATTGATGGCACCTAACAACAACAAAAATATATAGATTTGTGTTGAAAAAGAAGAAGGCTGTCAACAAGGTGGATTGACACAGTGGCTGCAACAATGAGTTCGAGCAAAGGGACAATTGTGCAGCTGCTGCAGGACCAGGCAGTGGGTTGTTCTGTTGTGCATATGTGCAGAGGGTCGCTGTGGGCCAGAGCCAAGTTGACGGTGTCTGAAAAACAATAGTGTGTGTGTGTGTGTGTGTGTGTGTGTGTGTGTGGAGAGAGAGAGAAAGAGAGAGAGAGAGGGAGAGGGAGAGAGAACTAAAGTTGGTAAGCTAAACTGGTAAGTTCCAAGTTCATGAGTCAAATATCAGTCAGAAAGGTCAGGTCTGAAAGCAGACTACTAGTTTGGGGTCTAGCACATTCTCAAAGTAGCAGGCCATAGGTCAGTCCACTGACCTTTTTCAAGAATTGACAAGAAGGGATGCTACTTTGAGACCTGAGGTGTACTTGATTTGTCTTGTTATTTTTGATTTTCAAGAAAATATTTTATCATGAAAGACTGATGCAGTGTCCAGAGACAACAAAAAGCTAGAAGGTCCATATATACTCATTGCAGGTCATTCTTTTTGGGAAAATCTTTTTTACCTGATTGGTTATTCATAGTTGATCTCACTGTGGATTTGAATACTTTATATCAGCTCTCAAAAGGGGTTTTGGGTGACAATTCCTTAACTGACAAGACAGATCATAATGGCCCAGCCCATGATAAAATATGACAGAAAACTTTAAAATTAACTCTTGATATCTGATTTTAAACATCTTCTAATGTATCAGAAAACTATTGCCAATATTTATAATTAATGAAGGGTAACAAATTATGCCAGGAATTGCAAATCCAAGAAAAATGACATTGATTTATTATCAAAAAGAGCATTCAAGATTTTGAAGTAAAAGACAGTGAGTAATACGATAAAATCTATTCACCTACAAGGATGTTCAGGGGCTACAACTATTATTCACATTTGTGCACCAACCACTAAAGCTAGTGATGACAAAATTGAAGAATTCTACCAAGTTCTTCTGTCTGACATTGATCAAGCATGCAAGTTAGATGCACTTCTAAATTATTGATGATTAAACTGTGAACGTGGGGAACAAAGAGGAAGAAGGACAAGTAGAGGAGGTGATTGACACAGTGGGCTCAAGCAGGGGCAATGTGCTAAAACATACTAACAATTGTGAGAATGAGAAGGACCAGGCAGTATTTCTTCTTTTATGTGCAGAATGGCTGTGAGTCAGAAGTGACTTGCTAGCACTTAGCTAGAAGAACAACTTTGTTTGAACATAAATTGAAAATGATATTTTTTATTTTCCATTTTTTGTGAGAATTAAAAATTTTATAATGCTCTCCGTAGCTGCTGTCAAATAGCTTCTGATGTGTGGAAACCCCATATATACTGAATAGAACTGTTGCACAATTTTCAAGCCAGTAGTCTTTTAAAAATGTGTTAATATTAAATAACATTAATTTAATAGATATTATTCAGGAATGTTATCTGTAATTACATGCAATTGCATCTTTATTGTAAAATTTGAGCAAATATGGGGTTGACACTCTCCTATCCTGGAGGATGAGACTAAATTTCTCAGGCGTTCGATCTTACAGCCCCCCTTCTGCCTATGGCCTTTTTTTTTTCTTTTTTGGTCATCATTTCATGAGTTCACAAATTGCCACTTTGTCTTTTTTCTTTGATAGATCCATCATGCATTATGAATGTTGTTCTAGTATTTTCTGGAGTTTCCTTAAGCAAGTTCATATATCCCATCTTTGTTTTTCTCCAGGATCCTCACTGTAATGCTGATTCATTAACACGTACCTGCCCTCAGTGGCACTATAACTAGTGTCAGAACAAAGCTTGCCTATAACTTGTCTACTTATACCAAAAATATGTAGCGTAGCCTTTGTGTGTTTAGGAACACCATAGAACACTTTAGCCCTGTACTTTTTGCATATTGTAAACAAGAAATTACCAATGAAAAGTACACACTAGTGAAATACACAAATAGATCACCGAGTGGATGCTTTCTGCTGTTGTACAATCTTGATGCTATGTTCTTCATATATCCCTGTTCACAGATTATCTGCTCAGCATAAAAATCAAATAGTTGTGGTCAGAAGATTCAACTTTGACAATATTTTTCCTTTTTTGTGCCATTGCCTATCATTTTGTTCTATATGTCTGCTACCTCCTGATCTACATATAAGTCCAACATAGTATGACTAAATTATCCAGATTTCCATGCTTCTCAATGTTGTCCATAATTTAGTATGATCACACATTAAAATGTCTTTGCATAGTTAGTAAAACGAAAGGAACATCTCTCGTGCATTCTCTGCTTTCAGTCAAGATTTTTGTGATATCAGCAATGATATACCTCATTTCACATCTTCTTTTGAATATGGCTTGAATTTCTGGCAGCTCCCTTTTCATGTATTACTGCAACTGCTTTTGAATTATCTTTGGATAATTCAGAAAAATGTTACTTGCATGTGATATTAATGATATTGTTAGATAATTTCCATTTCTGGTTGAATGATTTCTCCTTGGAATAACTACAACTATAGATCTCTTCCAGTTGTTTGGGCAGGTAAACTTTTTCAACTATTTTGTCATAGACTAGTGAGTACTCTTACTGCTGCCTCAATGTGTTAAAACATTTCAATTGGTTTTCCATGAATTCCTGGAGAATTATTTTTCACCAATGTCGTTAGTGCAGCTTGAACTCTTCTTAAAATGACCTTGGTACTATTGATATGCTACCTCTTGAAATGTTTATACAGCAGTCACTTCAGGAGAAGTTACTCTGTATTTCTTGGGTTTTCTTTGGATGATTCCTACACTATATCATGAGATGCCTGTGTTTTTGTTATTAGATACTGTGAAGTTAGATTTGAATCATAGCTGATTTTTGTACAACAGGATGAAATAATGCCTGATCCTGTACTATCCTTACAATTGCTATTTTTGAACTCATCACCACTACTTTGCCAGTCCATGTCATTGGGGATCTCCTCTTTAATGACCTTCTACCAAGCTTGATGTCCTTTTCAAGGGCATCTGATCTCTCCTAATAATATGTCCAGAGTACACCCCTGTTTTTAGGGAACATTCTGACTATATTTTCTCCAAAAAAAAGTGTTTTCTTTTCTGGAATTCCATGGTTCTTCATTTGTAAAGTCATTTGAATTGATTCAAATGAATCCATTTTTCTCCAATATTCCTTATTCATATTTGCCAATGCATTTGAATCCTTGCCCACCCACAAAGGAGGTGATTGAAAACACCGTGGTTTGAGTCAGTTGTACCATAGTTTTCAAAGTGGACATCTGCTCTTTAACACTTTAGGAGCTCTTTATAGACCCATTAACAACGCAGTACATCATTTGAATTCATGCCTGCTGCTTTCATGAGAATCGATGGAGGGTTCAAGTAAGAGAGAATCTTTGACAACTTCAATATTTGCTCACAGAACCCGTCAATATTTTGATTAAAGAATCCTTTGATATTGCAACTTAAGGTTTGAGACATCTTTTAATTTTTTTTTCAGCTCAAGATAGGCTGGAACTGTTTTGGTTTTCTAACTCTAGGTCTTTGAATATGTCATTAAGATACTGTGAAAGATAAAAGTTTGGATTGCTACTATATGTGAAAAAAACCCTAACATCTGGATAAATAAACAACATCATGGTAAAGGTAGAAAAAATAAAATTGTCCGTAGTTTTATTTCACTTGAATCCACAATCAATAGGGGAGCAGCAGTCAAGAAATTAAATATTATGATGCATTGGGATAATCTTCTGCTAAAGGTCCTCTTTGAAGTGTTAAAGATCAACAATATCACTTTGAACAATAAGATACCTGGACCTCACTCATGTTTTTTCAGTCCCCTTATATGAATGTAAAAGCTACAAAAGAAATCAATATATAAATTTGAATTTTTTTGTGTTTGTGAAGAATATTGAGCATGTCATGGTCTTCCAGGAGAATGAGCAGATCTGTCCTGGACGAAGGACAGCCAGAATGCTCCACTGAAGTGAAGACTTCTCATGTTTTTCAGGCATGTTGTCAGGAAGGACAAAGTCATTGTGCTTAGGACAGTAGAGGCTGAGAAAAATAAAGGAAGACCTTCCATGAGATGGTTTGACACAGGGAATGCAACAATGCATTCAAACATAGCAACCATTATGAAGAACTGTTACACTCTTCATAATGTTCACAATATGGCTATGCTTGAAACCAACTCTAAAAGCACATAACATGTGAAACAGCAAAGTACTAGAAGATATTTCTAGGCATTGCAAATGGGTCATCTGCTAATCATCCAGAGGTTCAAGTTCACCAGGAGTTCCCTTAGAAGAAAGGCCAGGTGATCTATTTAAAAAACCAAATAACCATTGAAAATCTTATGGAGTACAGCTCTACTCTGACACACTCAAAGGAACCATCATGTGTAATCACCTTGACAGTAATTGGTTTTTAGATATCAGAAGCAGTGACCACTGATTAAAGAAAACAACACCAACATAGAGGTAGGGTGAGCCTGAGTGTGAACACTTTATGAAGCGTCATTTTTTGAAATGATGTCTGCCCATAGTATTCATCCGTCCACTCAAAATATGATATCACTCATAAAATTAGTCAGTGCTCCTTTTGTCTAAGGAAATCTAATGTAGGCTCTCGTGCAGTCTTCACTTTATCATATTCATTAGAGGTTAGCAGTCTTTTTCTTTTAAAGAACACATTGTACTTTCTGTAAAAGAGGCTGACAAGAAGACAGTGCAAGGGAAAGGGCCTAAAATTGAGAAGCCGAAGTTGGATTATATCAAACTTTATCCAAAGGTGATCTTTCCCCCTAGTTTCAGACTCAGACCATCTCATGATGCAGAAATTTTCTTCTGATGATCATTGATTGCTTCCCTACAAAGCAATGCTTCAGAAACCCTAAAGATGTAAAATTTAAGCTTTATAAAACAACCACAGATAAATTTAGACTTTTTTTTTGTTTTTTTGGGCATCACTGTCCTCTGGTGGTGGGAGTAGGAGGCTCAGCCTTTGCTCCTGTGGAGCCACTGCTGGAATTGAACCTCCATCCCAGTGGGCTGCAGTCCGCGCACAACCACTATGCCACTGGGGCTCAGCCCCAATTTAGACGTTTCTGATATATGCACATTTATGTAGTCACCTTATACCTGGAGAAACAAATTAGATGATATTAAATTGGTAAAAATAAAATATTTTTGATAGTTATGTTAGCTTCCCCCCCCAACAGTTTTATTGGCAAATAAATTATCATAAAATTTCTTAAGGAAAAGATAATACAGTAACTACACATAAAATATCAGATTAAAAAAAGATTGTTAATACTGATCCTGCCTTTAGATTGCCATTGTTAGGTGTCATGAAGACAATTCCTACCTGTCACAGTGACTCGATGTGACAGCATAAAGCTTCCCCATTGTGATTTTTCTTGACTGCGATCATTTCAGAAGCACATCCCTAGCTCTTCCTCCCAGGGAACTGCTGGAGGAACTCAAACCACTAATCTTTTGGTGATAGCCAGGCCCTTAATTGTCTTAGCTACCAGAACTCCTTGCTTTTACCTTATATATGACCAAATTGATCCTCAAAACAGGATTTTCACCCTTTTAAAAATTAGGACAAAGGAGGCATTATGTGAGTTGGTGAGACAGCAAGGTCTTGAACCCATAAGTTTCCATATACTTTTTCTCTCATTAGTTCAGATGATAAGGTGTATGGTGCCAAAAGGCAGTTTTAGGATACCTAGAACAGTGGTTCTCAACCTTCCTCATGTTGTGAACCTTTAATACAGCCCCTCACATTGTGGTGACCCCCCCCAACCATAAAATTGTTTTTGTGGCTACTTCATAAGTATAATTTTGCTGCTCTTATAAATTGGGTGACCTGTCATTCAATCCCCAAAGAGTTCATGACTCACAGTTAGAGAACTGCTGGTTTAAAAGAAAGAGAATATTGTCATACACATTGATTCTGAGACATGCTATTCTTCAAAATAATTATCTGGAACATACAATCCACACCTAATTAATAATCAGAATTTGTCTTTTAAAATGAGATCGGGGCTGAGCCCCAGTGGTGTAAGTGGTTGAGTGCGGGACTGCAGCCTGCGGGCTTGGTGGTTCACATTCAGTGGTGGCTCGCAGGAGCAGCACTGGGTACCTCCCACGACCACCAACCCCAATTTTAGAAACATACATGGGATTGTTGTGAGTCATGAATTGACTCAATGGATTTGGACCCATCAAATGGTTGACCAACTCCACCATCATTTGTTCTTTCCTCTATTTTTCAGAAGGCCCTGTGGGTCTCATTTTATTTTATTTTTATTTTTGGACATCACTGCCCTCTGGTGGTCGTGGGATGTACCCAGTGCTGCTCCTGCGAGCCACCACTGAATGTCTCAGGAGACACTCAGAAGTCTCAGGAGAAAGCCATGCCCACATAGAAGCCTCATTGGTTACTCCAGATTAACAGGCTTGACTCCACCCCTACATTTCAATCATAAAATTAACATCAGCACATGACTGCCACAACTACTTTTAAAGAATACTTTATACTACTTTTCACACCCCAACATAGCTTGCTTTATTCCACTCCTGCCCCACCTTTGATTTCTTTTTTTTCCCCAAAGCATATTATTAGGAACTAATGTAGACATCATACCATTTTGTAGTTCAATCATATTAAGCAGTGTTGTGCAATTACTATCAAAATCAGTTTCATAACATTGTCTTCCTTCTTGAACCTCTTGATATCAGCTCCCACTTACCATCCAACCCATATGTCCCCGATAATGCCCTTCCCCCCAGGAACCCTTATTCAAGTTGTTGTCACTAGAGATTCACCTACCCTATCCTGGGTTTCTTATACTACAAAATATAGAATACACATAATGTAGAGTCAAGAAGGCTACCAATAATTACAAAACACAGCAGAGAGAAACCCCAGTATGAAAAAACACAGAATATATTAAAAACCAGATCAATCACAAAGTGTAGAAGAGAGATGAAGTGACAGAATTTTAATCATTCAAATCAGATTCATCATTCAAATCTACTGTAGTCTCTCTCGGATAACCAGGTTATCCCCATCCCTCAATTATGGATAGAGGGAAAATCACCAGAAACGTATTCCCTGTCTAGATTCTATAAATGTATTTTGTGTTTCCACTGTCATCCCTTGCCTCTGTACACCAGAATCTCAAAATTTAAGCTCCGATGGTCTTCCTTACTTTGGATTTGGATTATATAACTTATAGTCCTTGAGTCATGACTGTTGATGTGCTTCTTCTATGTGGGTTTAATCGACGTCTATTTTTCTAGTGGATTACTGTCTTCACCTAAGTTCATATCTGTCAACCATCTTTTCATCTTCCCTCCCTCACCATCTCCCACTTAACAGCTTCTAAGCTTCCACACCTTCTTCTTCTCCTCCTCCACCACTTCCTTCTCCCTCTTCTTTATAAAAGTGGTCTCATACAATCTTTTGGTGATTGAGTAACTTCATTCAGCATAATGTTCTCATGGTTGATTCATGAGCTTGGCCCTCTTTCCTCATGTCCCAGGTGGAACTAACATGATACACCCTTCAGAAACTCAACCATTTTACTTCTTGATCATGCCTATATATCTGGCCATCCAGAATTCCCTGTCCAAATGACCCTTAACCTACATTCTGCTCTGATGACCTCTTCCTGGACTGGGGTCCCACAGTATGAACTGCACTGGTGATCATTTTTATGCCTAAGGGATAGCTGAGGGAGAGCTGTGTCCAGGTGGGTGGACACATGTTGGACATGCATGCAAATTGTGAGATGTCTAATTGTGAGATGGAGCCAGGAATGGAAAAAGGATACCCAGTATTAGGAATTGATGTGGGTGTGTCCCCCCATACTCCCCACAAAATGGACACTAAACTCACTGCCATTGAGTCAACACTGATTCCCAGCAAGCCTAGAGAACATGGTAGAACTGCCCTTGTGAGTTTTCCCAAGACCTTATAGGATTAGAAAACCCTATATTTATCCCATGGATCTGCTGGTGTTTTCAAATTGCCTTGTGGATCACAGCCCAACATGAAACCACTACATTACCTGGGTTCCACAGGGCCTTTGAACATGTAAGCAGTTACTCCACATGCTTTGAGGTGATACTGGAAATAGCGGATCCTAATTCAATATGAGATCTCCTTAGTGAGTGCATACAGCGATACATCAGCTAATCATATGGTTAGTGCCTAGAATTGATCCAGAGGTGCCTTTAAAGAAAGGAAAGATGAGGTATTTTTGAAAAGTGAGTCACCATCAAACATCCTAGACACATCATTTCAGCTTTTAAACACATAGGATCACTCTATGTCTGTGTTGAATCCACTGAGCAGAAACTGGATTGGTTTGGGAGATTAATCCAATATGAAGAGGATCCTTGTAAAAGAGAAGAAGCATAGAAGTGGGAAGACAGCTGTGTGAAGACAGAGGCAAGAGCTGGAACTTCCCACAAGCCCAGAACTCCAAGAGTGACAAGCTAACCCGAGAAGTTATGAGACATGAAACTCTCCTTAAGTTTGTGGTACTTTGTTTTATCAACTCTTGGAGAATAATTCATGCAGTTAGGATCCTATCCTCCCAAGGTATAATGAAAGTGTATTTTTCAAAATAGAGAATAGAACATATTTTATAAAACAGATTGTGAGCTTGATTTATAGCATTTGAATTTCAAACTACAGTGGGTGGGCCGCCATTTATATTCCTGTCCCAGATCCTGCCAATGTTAATGGTAGGTATGCAGAATATTCTAAATAAAAATGTTTACATTAATTTTTCCTGATAACAAGGATTCTTTCTTTCTTTCTTTCTTTCATTTTAACCATTAAAACCTTTTTATGCATACAATTTAGTGATAGCAGTTACATTTAGCACATTGTAAAATATCATCCCTATCGGTTTATAATTTTAAGAAGTCACTTAAAAAATATATGCAATTCATGTATCATACAATTAAATCACTCAATCATAGTAGTAAGAAGCATTGTGCAATCATCAGCACGATCAATTTCAGGATGTTGTCTTCTCACATTCCTTTTTGTTAGATGCAGATTACCCCCAGCCCCCCCATGCCATGTTCCTAGATAATTGCTAATACATTTACTGCCTCTATAGATTTACCTATCCCAGATAAATGAACAAACAAGAAAAAAATTACTTGACAATACATAGGAAAAACTCACAAAAGCAGAAAAACTAAACACCTTTAGTGAGTCAAAAGGGGGTAAAACGATAAGATTTTATATTTTGGCTTCACGGCTTCTGCCATAATGGACTTTACAATGCTCCTTGCCTGATAGAAAGGGTTCTCCTGTCAATGGGCTATGGACACACGGGACTCACCGAAGGCTTACTCTATGAAGAGATCCTAAAAATGGATTTTGAACTTCCACGGTCATCCAGAGCCTTCTGCAAACCAAGGGTTTACAACATAAGCTCTCATACCATTACCTCTTTCCGATTTGGATTTCATTATTTACAGTGCATGGATCCCACAGAGAGGCTGACATGCTTCTACCCTGTGATGTAGTTGATGCCTCACTTAGATGACTGCTGCTTGAAGACCCTCAAATGCCATTCTTTCTGCTATCTGGGCACCATCAGATTTCTTTTGCTATAGCACCATATCTTCATGATCTCTTCACGAGTGTGGCCATGTGATAATTCTTTTTAGATTGGAACTAGATTTATGCGCAAGCCTAACGTTCATTTCTAGATCTCTGGTTTCTACAGGTCGCTGGCTTACTTTAGAGACATCATTATTATGTTATGACCGAAAGCATGATAAATCATCCCCTTGGTATATAAGGTAATTTTATGAATCTTTCATTGCCACTGAGTCGATGCTGACCCATAGTGATGCCCTGTGGGTTTTGGAGACTGACTTGTTTTGGGAGTAGGAAGCACAGTCTTTCTCCCATGGAGCTGCTGGAGGTTTCGAAAACTGAACTACGGACCATGGGAATCTCAGTGTAATCCGTAATCAGTGTACTACCAGGCTCAATTTAATAGTGTCATTTATTTAACCAACATTATAGAATTAAAAATACTGTTGAGGAAAGGATACTACGCAAGTCATGGATTGTTGACTTGTACGAATTGCACTCTTAAAGTGACTGGACACTGCATACATAATGGAGGTTTGTGATAGGGAACAATTTTCAATAACCATCATTCACAAAGGCAGAATTATGCCTTCCAGACTAATCCATGTCATAAGAAAGCAAGGAGAGCATTAAAATAGTGAACATTTGCTCATGCTGGGCCACCTTTCATTGTATATCCTAAAAGCAAGAGATCTTAAGGAAAGTTCGATAATCACAATTCCAAACCTTGGGATGACAGTCAGTCATCTGCTTTGTCTTAAATTATGGAGGTCTGCCTTTAAGTCCAAAGGAATATGTCCATTTCTTAAATTGGCTACAGATAAGTTTGAAGTAAAACCTAGTGTACTTAGTGAACTTTCCACATCAAATCCTTCTGGTGTATGTGATAAAAGCTAGTGTTTGCCTTGAAAAACTAGACCCAGAAATCTATACCACATAGCCTGGGTCCCCAAAGGCTGGTTAGAAATTAGGTTAAAAATGTGCAATTAGGAATATAGCAGAAGGTGTATTCTCTCAGTGGGTACTCTTTTACTGTTAAAAGTTCCCCCCCCAATGAGAGTATACTCCTCTAATTTTATTCCCCAAAAGAAATGTAATTGTCTTCACATAGGCAAGCATGCCCCATCCTGACTTGAATATCTAGTGACATGGCTGGACATACATGCATATGCATGTAAGGTTAATATCATTCTTATAGGACTGTTTGGTTGGATTGATGCTAGCACAATCTTGTATGGCAGCAACTGAATGGTCTTCTCCTTCCCCTCCATATTGAGAAACTGATCCCAGTTGCAGTGAGGTCTCCCTTAGCAAAGTGGATGGTAAGACATAAAGGAGGTGCTGTATGGTCCATGGGTGTTAAACAGACTTTCTACCTAATTGTTTGGTGATTTAATTAGAAGAACATGGTCTGAGAGCAGAAATCTGCTTTAAACTTGATGTTTATACTTTTAGTAGTGGGTTAATATAATATTTGCCCTTTTGTGATTGACTGATTTTACTCGCAATAATGCTTTCCATGTCTATTAATGTCATGAGGTCTTTTATGGTTTCATTGCTATTTTTAAGGGATGCATGGTATTCTAGTGTGTGTGTGTGTGTGTGTGTGTGTGTGTGCGCGCGTGTGCACACCAGGATTTCTTTCATTATTCTTTTATTGCTAGCACTTAGGCTGTTTCCAGTTTTTTGCTACTATGAGCTGTGGAGACCAAGGGTTTAAATTCATCCTTAACACATCTTTAACAAGTTCCTGGCATATATGTTCAATAAATATTTGTGGAATAAAGGAATTCATTTGACTTGTTCTTGTAAGCAGTATTGGTAATAAATAAATCTCCATTCTGGTACAGTAGCTTCTGAAATGGGAGGTAAGAATTAATAATTTAGAAAACAACAGAAATTAGGTTACCTGTACAAATCAGCAATATTTGTGTCACTTACCTGCCATTATTAATCATTATGTAGATTGATGCAGTGGCTGAAACAAGGGGTTCAAACATAATAATTGCAAAGAGTATACAGGGCCATTGCCTTGTACTTTTGTTCATCGAATCTCTATGAATCAGAACTGATTTGACACCATCTAATATTAGCAACAATACTAATTATATAGCCTACATACCTATAGGGTCAGCCTATAGACCAGCCTACAACAGTATCATGGTAAATGAAGAAAATATTAAAGCTGTCAATCATGTTATTTCAGTTGAACCCACAATCTGTACCTGTTGAAGCAGTAGTCAAGAAATCAAATGATGTATTGCACTGGGCAAATGTCTGCAGAAGGTCTCTTTAAAAGGTTAATAACCAAAATTTTTAAAGTGTATTGAAAGGCAAAAAAGTTGTCACTTTGAGGATTAAGCTGTGCTGAGACTCAAGTCATGGTGTGTTCAATTACCTCATGTGCATGCAGAAGCTAGACAATGAATAAGAAGACTGAAGGAGAATTGATGCTTTCGACTCATGGTGTTGAAAAATATATTTATTAAGTCACTGCTTGAAGAATAAACAAGTCTATCTTAGAAGAAACATAGCCAGAATGCTCTTTAGAAGTAAGGATGGGAAAACTTCCTCTCGTATTTTGTACATGTTATCAAGAAGAAGCAGTTCCTGAATAAGGACATTATGCTTATTGGAGTGCCAGAAAAAATGAGGAAGACTCTTATGAGATGGACTGACACAGTGGCTGCCACAATGGGCTCTATCATAACCTGGAGTGTAAATGGTGCAGGACCAAGCACTGCTTTGTACTGTTGTAGATAGGACAGTGATGAGTCAGAATAGACCCAGTGGCACCTAACAACAATGTGGTACAAGTTCCAGGAATTCCTCACATTCTTACTCAGTAAATGCCAATTGTGTGTTTGATTTCAAATAGGTGATAACATTCCTAATGTCCTCAAAAATATTTCTTTCCATTTAAATAATTTGGCATGTAGACTAATTGGTAGGTTTGAACACTTGTCAAATTATTTACTTAATTCACTCTACAGCTGACATTTTCAGGGAAGACATAAATTTTATTTTAAACTCTCTTTTAAATAGAAGCATTTTATTGCCCTCAAATCTCAATCTACTGGTTAGCTGATTAATATTATATACAATATTCTTGGGTAGCATTTACCACTTCATATTCAACTTTGGATTCTAAAATTCTTCACTGAGGAACCTTTACATACTGCACACTAGAACAAGCAAGGGACTGAATTAAGTAACAAGAGTATTGCCATCCAGGTGTCATCAAGTTATAAGGACTATGAGTGATATCAGAGATAATGGAGTGGTATAGCAGTCTGGAAAAAGTTGGATATTTGAGCCATTTTTAATCTGCACCTCATTGGAACCAGGCTTAAGTTAAGTCTTCTAAAAGTAAGTATTCATTGACTACAGATTGAAAAACACATGCTTAATGAAATGATGCAACTTTGACACAAACCTTGATTTTAAGCCACATAGTTACCAGTTGTTCAATTCAAATCACTGCCTCATGGTTCCACAATGAAGTGCTCTGAAATGATAATTCTAGCCAATGTTATTCACATCTTGTTATGATACACACACTCACATGTCTTTGCCTAATAAAAAAACACACAGATAAGCATACCTCTGGAATTTTCTTTGTGCCAAAATCATCCGGCATCATAGAGTCCTCATTTTACAACTTCTTCTGAATTCAGCTTGAATTTCTAGCACTTCTCTATCAACATGTTTCTATAATTGTTTTGTGCTTATTTTCAGGAAAAAACTTTACTGGAGTGTGGCATTAATGACATTGCTTTATAGTTTCCACATTTTGTTGTATCATGTTTGCTTGCAATGAGCCCATATGGATGTCCTCCAGTCAGTGGGCCAGATACCTGCCTTCCAAGGTTCTTGTCATAGAAAATTTGAGCACATATAGTGCTGCATTCTTTTGTATAAACATCTCAAATGACTTTCTGTCAAATCCTGGAGCATCTTGTCAATGCTTTCAGTGTGATTTGAACTTCTTCCTTCAATACCATCAGTTCTCGATGCTATACTGCCTCATGAAATGGCTGAGCGTAGGCCAGTTATTTTGAGTATAAGGGCTATGGGAAGTCCTTTCATCTTCTTTTAATGTTCCCTCCACAGGTAAATATTTTTCACATAGTGGTTGTTAAGTGCTACCTTGTTGGCTCTGATGCTTAGTGACCCTACGAATAGCAGAACAATACAGTATACCTTCTTCACGATTGTTGTGATTGATTCCACTGTTTTAGGCACTACACCAACCCATCTCATTGATGACCTTTTTTTTTTGTTGACCCTCTACTTTGCCATGTTCTCTTCCAGGACTTGTTTGATTTAGTCCATCCCAAATCAACCAAAACTCACTACAATCAAGTTAATTTTAACTCATTGAAAGTGTGTCTAGTGTTGATTCTCTAGAAAAGAAACCCCAATGAGGCAGAGAGAGAAACAGAGACATTTTTATCAAGCAAATGACTCACACAGTTGTAGAAGTGGGAAAAGCCCATAGATTCAACTCCTGACTCGCGTTGTTTCTGGGGTTCATAAAGCCGGAAACACCAACATTGGCAGAGTTGGTTGACTATGAGGACCAGCGTTCCGGTTGTGTTGGGAGCAGTGAATGAGTCCACGATAGGCAGAGCAAATGACAACCAGTGGTGCCTCCTAGGACGAACAGGCCTATAGTGGACTAGTACCTCAAGCCTAAAGAACTGGAGGTTGATGAGCTCTATGCGGGGCCCGGACCTAGGATAAAGGTACCAACTTCCCCACATCATTCACTTACATAGAAATTAGGCCCCATCCCCAAGGAAACTTCCTTTCAATTGCATAAAGGCTGGAAACTACGTAAAGGGGCTGAATGAGACTTCAATCCTTCCATGACTGCTTGACTGTTCACAGCAGATACAATCATGGAGTTAATTTCATCATGTTAGGTTGCAGCATAGGGATTACTAAAGCAAGTCACTTAGAATCCTCACCCAGCCAAGGTGACCAAAAAGCCTACCCCCTCCCCACCCCCACCACTGTATCATCAACTACCTATTCTCCATTTCTTTTACTCTCACAAGCACCTCGGCTGGTCATTGCTCTTAAAGTGTTAGGGCCACCCAAACCCTCATTTCCGAGAGATGTAGGCCATTAGTAGTATATCAGAATTGGGTTGCTATCGTTTGCCATTTATTTTAATCACAGGATATGATAGTATTAAAATACATACTCAGGGATCTTCTAGATTTCAGGCATATTCTCCTTGTATTATATATACCCAATCTAATTTCCTCTTGGAAAATCATACCACTCATTATAGTAACTGTGGGATATAAAAAGACTTCCCCCCAGCTTTGTCTCCCCCAAAGATATGCCAAATATTAGAAGCTGTTTGCCAGCACATAGTGGAGGGTGAGATGCTTAGAGATTTTCTCCCTGATAACATTTAGCCATCAGAATACTATCTGGTCCACCATAGGTGGGACCCACACTCTACTGATAAGGATAGTAATGGTTTCCATGGAGAGTCAGAGAAGTGGTCAAACATGCGCAGTGACATACAAATTTAGGGTGCCATCCTGAATCTAGGATCCACCCATCTTGTCATATGTGTACCCCCAATCCCTTCTCCTTCTATTGCATGTATACACCTAGATCATCTCCCTCTCATTACTTTATTATCTATAGTACAACCCCTTCCTAAAGACGGACCTCTTTACCTGAAATTAAGAGGTTTGCCTGCCCTCAAAACGTATACAAGCTTTGGTTAGTAATAAATTGTCCTCTCTACTTCCTGCACTTCTCACCTTCCACCTCCTCACGTGGACCACCAAGCAAGGCTGAGGTGAGCATGCCACCATGAACTGTGTCCGACTCTTTTATTTCTTACTCTCTCTTCTATCTCTTTTAATCTCTATGACTTTACTATAATCTTTCCTTATTATTGGTGTACAATTGTGCCTGCCAGACTTGTGATGATTTGTTAGGGGGTGGCTCCCCAGACAAGTAACACCGTTTCAATTAATTTTTTGCCAGTTGATGTAAAAGCACATGAAACCCAAATTGGACAAGATGCATTATTAATTTCCCATTCAATGGATTCAGTGCTGTTTATTCAGGTGAAAGCTTTCCTCATTTTGGAAATAAGACTCTGGACATAAAGATCATAAAGGCACAGGGACAGGAAGCACAACTGTTGCAAGTGGATCACTATGAGTAATAGTGAGGGGTTCCATTCTCCTTTCTATCCCTTGTTTCCTGGATCTGGAAAGCTGGCTACTGAAGAAACAGCACCATATAGTAGGTGTTATTTTAGAGCATATATAACCTGGAGGACATTGCCCCAACCCTGCAAAATATTGCCATCCAAGTGTTGCATAACACCATCTCAGCATACTACCCCACCAGCGACATCAGGATAATGGGAAACATGGTAAGACAAGTTGATACCATAAGTATGGGTCCATTGGCTCACTTCATCTGTTGTGCAGTGAGTTCTTGGTGATATGGTGCAGGATGCTATGCCAGTGCATAAAACATTCTTTAACTCTAATGGGTGGTAGTTTGGGCAGAAATATTGAATGTGTGGCATGCAACTCTCTGTCCAGAATAAGTGTCTATTTCATTAAGAACAAAATGATGCTCTTTGCATGAAGGAAATGGCCCATTTAATTAACCTGCTATCAACTTACTTGTTGATTTACCCAAGGGATGGTCTCATATCTTGGACTCAGTGTTGGTCTCAGCTGCTGACAGTTCTGTGGGTATCTCAGTTATACATAGGGTCACACAATATATCTCTTCACATACAGAATTATATATTGTAAACAGTGGAATTCTAGAACACTTAATTGTTTATACACAAACTGTTCTCAGTCTAAGTCACATTTGCTCAGACAGAACAAGAGGATATTGCATGGTTCAAATCAGGAAAGATGTGTGCCAGGGTTGTAGACTTTTACCATATTTATTCAATCTGCAGCTGAGCAAATATTGTGAGAAGCAGGACTATCTAAAGAAGAAAGACATCAAAATTGAAGGGAACCTGTGATATGCAAAAGATACAACCTTTCTTGTTGAAAGAGAAGGGGATTTGAGGCATTTGCTGATGAACATCAGAGACTGTGACCTTCAGTGTGGAGTGTAATTCAATATGAAGAAATCAAAATCCTCACCACTGGATCATTAGAAATCATCATAACTGTACATAAAATTGAAGTTGTCAAGGCATTCCATCTTTTGTGGATCCACAATATATCTCCAGGGAAGTTGCATTTAAGAAATCAAGCAAAACATTGCCCTGGAAAAATATGCTGTAAAAGACCACTTTAAAGTCTTCAAAAGCAAAGAGCTCATTTGCACCAACCTGAGCCATGGTCTTTTCATTCACTTCAAAAGCACGTGAAAGCTGGGCAGAAAATAAGAAAGACTGCTGGAAAGGTGAGGCACTTGAATTTATAGAACTAATGAAGAATATTGAAAGAAGTGCTGGGAAAACAAACCCATCTGTCAAGAGAAAATAGAGCCAGAAAGCTCTGTAAAATAAGGATAGTGAAATCTCATCTCAAGTACTCTGCTGATGTACCAGGAGAGACCAATTTCTAGAGAAGAACATTGTGGTGGGGAAGGTAGAAGGTCAATGATAAAAGGAAGATCCTATTTCAACTGTGTTGATGAATTGGCTCAAGCATAGCAATTGCGTGGATGGTGTAGAAGCAGAAAGTATTTTGTTCTGTTGTATATGGGGTCACGATGTGTTTGCAGCTGACTGGATGGCACTAAGAGCAACAAATACAAGATAGTAAGAAGCCCTGGTGTTGCTGTGGGTGGAACACTGTGCTTCTAACAACAAGTTCAGTAGTTTAAATCCATCAGTCTCTCCTTGAGAGAAAACTGACACTATCTATTCTTATAAAGCTAAATACTTTGAAATCCCTGTATCGGGTTGCTATGCACTGGATCAACTCAATGGCAATGCGTTTGTTTTTTGTTTTTAATAGCTTTATTGTCATACACTTCACATAGCATACAATTTAATCATTCAATCAAGTTAAAAATGTGCAATCATCACCACAATTAATTTCTGATCATTTTCTTCTCAAATCTGTTATTATTCCCCGCCCCCCCCCCCACATTCTCTGCCATGCTCCTGGGAAATTAGCAATCTGGTTACTGTCTTTATATGTCTTCCTAGCTCAATTTCATAATCAGAAAATCACACAAACATAGACAGAAAGCAAACAAACAAAATGCCAACAACCATGACTAGACAAAATATAGAAAAACCTAAATCAAAAGGAAAGCAGAAGCTGTTAAGAACAGAAGCAACTTTAGAATATATCAAATGAGAACTCAGGTAATAAGGTTCTATATTTTAACACAGCATCATATGCCATAATTGACTTACAATGCTCTTGCCCTCATAGGCTGTTCATATCCCTTTTCTATGGTCAGAGGGGATTCAGCTGAGGTAATATATGTGCAGACCTCGAAATGGTCTCTGCGTTGATGAATGTGATGCTGCTCCTTTCCAATTTGTCATTCTTGACATAAATAACCATATTTTGTTCATTCATAATGGCCCAAAGCAGCCTAGTTCAGCTCAAGAATGTCCTGTATAGACATCCTATCGACTATCACTTCTATTAGAATCATGCATTGTATATGCCATTTTCCAATTATTAATGGATTTTTCCAATGGTTTCTTTGCATTTTAAGTCATACCACATCAGCCAATGAAGGGTCCAAATAATTAGGTCCATCCACATCAGTAAAAAAGACTAGATTTCTTGTCTTCCTAGCAGTGTTTTAAGTGCCTTCCAGTCTGAGGGACTCATCTTTTAGCATCATGTTAAGTCATGTCATGCTGCAATTTATAAGGTTTTCACTACCCAGTTTTGGGATATGTAGATTTCCAGGTCATTCCTGTTATATCATGGTCTGTAAGCTCCAAAGGAACCTACGTTCCACAGAGGTGTTATTTGAAATCATTATCGCGTTGCTTCTAGCATCATGCCAACACATAGGCTATCACCGTGTGACCAGTTGATAGGTGACAGGTAGCTTCCTAAGTTGAGTTGCAAACCCTTGCCTTTCAAGAATTTTTTTTGTGGGGGGGGTAGTGGTAAAGGTAATAGGGATAATTCAAGTCAAATCTAATTTCAAACAATAGTAATCATGTCTATGTAAAACCAAGAGACTCAAAGCTTTGAATTCATTCTTACTCATGGTGACCCCATGAGATACAGAGAACTGCTTCATAAGTCTTCTGTGACTGAAATCATCATGGAAGCAGTTCACTAACAGGCTTGCAGAACCATTGGGTAGACTTGAAGTGCCTACCTTGTTGTTAGCAGTCAACCTCAAAGTGCTTGTATTAGGGAAGGCAAAATCAATTACTGGGCTTCTCTTACTATGACATGGTTCCCCATTTTTATTTAATTTTTTTCTCTTTTTCACCTTAGATTGAATTATTTAAGTCCAAAATCATTTTGAGAATAGGCAGGCCGTTCATGTTATATCCTCCACAGTGCACAAACCTGGATGAGAGGGTTACTATGTAGCTTCTGAGTCTGGCATGGGTTCTGAAAACAGTAGGCTGCAATGTGTCGGTAGTAAATTAATTTAAAAAGGTGAGTAGAGCTTTTGACCATTTCAGGATGGAGCCAACATTCTAATTACTGCTTGCAAATTTTACAGAAAGCTATCATTTTACAGGGAACAATTAAATTCAGGGCAATAACAGCCAAATTTCAGAGTCTCCTAAAATCTCTGCTGTGTAATTGATTATTGATTGAGTCAATTGGTTCCCTTTGCTAACAGAGCCTGCTGCCCAGCACAAACAGTGTATAGCAACAAAGAGGTAAATTTTCCAAAAGCTGCTTTTTAGGGGGTGTTGGGGGGGGGGCGGATGTCTTCTCTTTGCCACTTTCATTCAAAAGCCTTTAAATATTTAAGAGAAATCAGTTTTGGTTTTTGCTGTTAAGAATATTAGCCAAACAGAAACAACACACTCGACTTCCATATCTTCTTGCATCATGTTCCTTGTCTTTCCCAGCCACAGCTCAGTTTTCTCCATTTAGATTTCATGTTGTTCACACGGGGATGTGATAATGCTATGCCTTTGTTGAGCTGTGTCCCCTCATTGGGTATTTTTGGCTTTACTGAACTCAAAGAGCTGTTGATGGGCATCTGTACTACAATCCACAAACATAATAAACTAATTTTGACCACTAGTCATCTTAGCCCTGTGAGATTCTACTGGTAAAATCAATGGCTCTTTGAGAAGGTTAAACATTTTCAGGTAGAATAATAGCATGCAATTTTTAAAAATCATTTTATTGGGGACTCATATAACTCTTATCATAATCATTACATATATCTATTGTATGCCAACCACATTTGTACAGGTGTTGCCATCATCATTCTCAAAACATTTTTTTCCTACTGAAGCCCTTATTGGTACAAATACATATTAGTATAAATCTGTAATTCGAATTTTCACATTGGCTCATTTATCCTCACAATATTCCTTTGAGCAAGAGAGAATAATTATTATTCATATGCACCTCACAGTTGAGGAAGCTAATAGAAAGATGGAGGAGCTTCTTGGAGCTTCCGTTGCTCAGACCATCAGTGCAACAGACATGGCTCTGAGTCACCCGTGACCCTGGTGCTGTCTTTCGGGACGCAATTATGATGGCAACTAGTTGTAAGGAAGTTAAGAGAGAGTTAAGGTGCTTCATTTGCTAAATGATGTTTTTTCCCCCTAAACGTTCAGTTAGGATGAAACAGGAAAGCAAATTTAGCTAAAGTCCTTAAGGAAAAGGTATAAATAGTATCCAGAGCTTTTCCCAAATGTGTAGGGTTGGGGTTTTCAAAGTTAAACCACAAAATGAGTGTTTTGTGTGCACCATATTGAGCCAGTGCTACCCATAAGTTAGATGACTCAGAGGAGAGAGCTTTTGCCTTTAAAAAGTTACTCCCTGATAGCTTCTACCAGGAACAATCTAAAATTGGCTTCTTTCTTCCCTCTAGAAATATGGTTCTCTAAGGACTATTGCCTCCCAAGTAATCAGATTCCTTGTTTGAATCTTATTTTAGTAGTAAGTAGCTTATTATGGATTAAATTGTATCCCCCCTAAAGATATGTGGAAGCCCTAACTCTAGTAGCTGGGAATGCGACTATGTTTAAAAGCAGGGTTTTTGTAGGTGTTCTCTGATTAGCTAGCATGAGGTCACACAGGAGTAAATTAGGTTCTAGTCCTGTATGGATCAGTTGCTGCTGGGTCCATCTTGATTCATGGAACACCAAGGTGTGTCAAGGGAGTGTTCAGAGGTTGGTATTGAACTAGGTTCTCTGGTTTTTTGGGAAACACAAATTTCAAATGGACTTTTTGAGGCATGATGGAAATGTCCTTGGCAGTATCTCATGAAACTAAGGAAAGTGGATTAAGTTAAACGTTAGGGTATTAAAGCACAGAAGGTGTGCTTTGTCAGCTTAGTAGTCAAATTTTCTAGTTTCTTCAGGTAGTCTCACATTATTCTTTAACAGGAACCTCTATGCAGATTGATTCATTCTTAGCCATTCCTTAGTGCTTTGATTGAAGTATGTCTTCTAATTTTTCCCCTCCCTCCCTGCTCTCCTTTCCTTCATGAACCCTTGATAATTTATAAATTATTGCTATTTTGTCATATCTTACACTATCCATTTTCTCCTTTCACCCATTTCCCCATTGTCCATACCCCAGGGAGGAGGTTATATGTAGGTCCTTATAATCAATTCTGCCTTTCTACACCACTTTCTACCTTCCCTTCACCAGTCTCACCACTGGTCTTCAAGGGATCATCTATCCTGGATTACCCATGCTTCCAGTTTCTATCTGAACCAGTTTACATACTCCCACTCATTTATAATGACATAATTTTTAGTTCTTTGATGCCTGATACCTGATCCCTTCAACACATCGTGGTCACACAGGCTGGTGTGCTTCCTTCCATGTGGGCTTTGTTGCTTCTGAGCTAGACGGCCACTTATTTACCTTCAACCAATTAAGATCCCAGATGCTCTCTCTTTTGATGGATGGCCAGAGGTAACACCAAGGGCTTAAATAGAAAGAAAATGTTTTGAGAATGATGAAGGCAACAAATATACAAATGTGCTTTGCGTACAATGGATGTTTGCATGGATTGTTATAAGAGTTGTATGAGGTTCCAATAAAAAGACTAAAAGAAAGAAGTATGTTTTCCTCTTGTATGTCTGACCTTTTTGCTTTCCGAGGAAACTGCGATGCTCCCTCAGGGCTTGATTTTACTGTCATTCTCTTAGAACACCTAGAAAGGTGCCTTATTCACAGGTGATATTTAATAAATAATTGATTGATTGATCTGTGAATTTCATTTATCTAGGTTGTAACCAGAATCCAGACCCTTAAGAGATAGTTATAAACCGGAAAGCAGAAGATTTATACTTTTATTAGAAAATGTTTTATGTTTAAAAGAAAGTCTTAGCTCATAAACATTTTTCTTTTTGTACTTTTACTCCCTCCCCTCCTCTCCTCCATCTGAGATTAGTACCGGCATTAGTAGTTGCTGTGGAAACAATTGCCATGCACTAGAGGAGCCTTTTGGGAATAACAAGAAACATTATAATCCCAAAATTTTGTGATAATCCTTTTGCTTTAAGTGTTAAAGCTGAAAATAAAATACCCCAAACATATCAGATGCTGTGAACTCACTCTTTGTTATTATATACCAAGCGATATCCATAGAAAAATTTTAAAATTTCCTCAGGAGTCCCTGGAAGGCATCAGTGTTTAAGTGCTTGGCTTCTATCTGAAAGGATAGCATTCCCTCTCCGTCAGAGTGCAGTTGAAGAATAGCCTAGAGATCTGTGTCTGATCTTAAAGTTGCAGTTATTCAATCCCTACAAGGTGCTTTTCTACTCCACATAGTATTTGGAAAATAGCCACTGTCCCTTAGACCTCATGATCACCCCTCACAGGTCTCAGCCACTCAGCCCACATCTCAACACACTCCTCAACTCCTTATAATCCAACACTAAAGTTAACAGTGGAGAAGCTAACGCAGCTGAATGAAATATTGAAGTAAATAGGTTGAAGGAGATGGACTCAGACATGCAAACAATTGTTAAGCATTTAGTTGTGTTGTATCCAGAGTTGCTCTGAATGGGAACTGATGAGTCAGCACCTCACAGCAGCAAAGGTTCTGAGGTCTCAGCATAAGGGGCTCTAAGCATAGGTGTTGTTAAACACAGTGACTCTACAAGCTATTGAATATGGTGAACATAGTTTCCGACTCCACTTACCAGTGTCACAAACTCGTGATCCTCCCAGGGTTGTGCTCCTTCCAAAGTGATCGGGTATCACGTAAACCCCAACGATTTCATGTAGTAGTCCAGATTGCAGCTTCTCTTGACAATGCTGAGATTCTGACAACATTGTACTTCTTTTCTAAGACTATCATCAATGAGATGAGATCAGCAACTATCCTGTTAAGAACTGGATAATGATTTGGTTCACCAGGCTCCTCTATTTCTCTCCATTCACCCAATATGCATCACCGTTTTATGTTATTAGCCCTGCTCGCATCATGTATTACACCCTGGGCCTATAACTGCAAGGTCAGTAGTTTGAGGCCATCAGGCACTTAGTGGTTAAAAGATGATGGTGTCTGCTTCCATAGAAATTGAGGAGCCCTGATGGGAGTAGTGGTTTACATATTGAGCTGCTAAATACAATGTCAGCAGTTGGAACCCATAAGTTGTTCCACCTGAGAAAGATAAAATTTTCTACTCCCCTAAAGATTATTGCTGCTATCGTTAGGACTTGTCAAGTCAACACAGATTCATAGCAACCATGAGTACAATAAACCAAACACTCACAATTGTTGTTTGCCCTTTGTTGCAGCCACTCTGTCAGTCCATCTCCTCAAGGGTCTTTCTCTTTTTTGCTGCCCCTCTACTTTATTAATTAATTAATTAATTAATTTACTTATTTATTTTTGGCCATCACTGTCCTCTGGTGGGAGTGGGAGGCCCAGCCTTGCTCCTAGAGAGCTGCTGCTGCATTTGAACTGCCAAGGCAGTGGGTCGCAGTCCCGCACTCAACCACTATGCCACCGGGACTCAGTCCGCCCCTCTACTTTAGAAAACATGATGTTCTTTCTGAGGGGCGGTCCCTCCTGATAGTGTACCACAAAGTACTTGAGGTCAATTCTTGCCATCTTGCTTCTAAGGAGCATTCTGGTTATACTTCATCCAAAACAGGTCTACTTATTCTTTTGGCATTCCATGGTAGCTTCAATATTCTTCACTAGCACCATCATTCAAATGCATAAGTTCTTATCTTCTGTATTCATTGTCTAACTTTGATATGTCTATGAAGCTATTGGAATTACTGTAACTTGGGTTAAGTACACTATAGTTCTCAAAGGGATCTCCTTATACTTCAGCACTTGTAAAGCAGAGTTATCTAATGCAGTACATTATTTGAATTCTTGATTGATGCTTCCCTGAATACATATTGTAGACTGAAGCAAGATGAACTCCTCAACAACATAAATCTTTTCTCCATTTCTTATGATGCTGTCTATTGTTTTAGCAGTGAGGATTTGTGTTTTCTTTACATTGAATCACAATCCATATTTCAAGCTGCAATTCTTGATCTTCGCTGGCAAATGCCTCAAGTCCTCCTCTCTTTCAGAAGGCCAAGTTGTGTCATTTGCCTATCAAAGTTTGTTAATATGCCTTATCCCAATCCTTATGCAATTCTTTGCTTACCTTTAAATATTTGCTCAGCCAAGAGACTGCATAATTGTATTGAAAGGATGTGATTCTGAAGCACATCTTTCCGGAATTCTCATTACTCTCAATGTTATCAATAGTTTTTCTATGATTTAAACAGCCAAATACCTTTGCATAGTTAATAAAAAAACCAACATCTTTCTACCATTCTCTGCTTTGAGTCAAACCTTTCTGACATCAGCTGTGGTATCACTTGTTCCATGTCTTCTTCTGAATCCTGCTTGCATTCCTGGCAGCTCCCTGTCAATATGCTGATGCATGATCTTCAGCAAAATTTTAACTGCATGTGATATTCAACTTGTATGTAGTTCCACATTCTTTGGGGCCACTTTTCTTTGAAAATGGGTAAAAAATATGAATCCCTCCCAGTCAGTTATCTAGGTCTTCCCAATTTCTTAGCATAGGTGAATGAGTACTTTCAGTGCTTCATCAGCTGGTTGAAACATATCAATTGGATTCTGTCAGGCCCTGGGGCCTTGTTTTTCACGAATGGACTTGTTTCAGGATCACCTGTACCTGATCATATGTTACCTTTTGAAATGGTTGGTGGTTGACTTGTTCTTTTTGGTGCAGTTATTGAGTATTCTCTGCTTTTGGGCGGGGGTGTGTGATTCCTGCATTTTTCCATACTTAACCCATAGAATTTTTTCATATTGCAGCTCAAGGGCACATATTTTTATTCAGTTCTTTCAGTTAAAGACAGGCAGAGGTTGGCTTTCCTTTTTTGTTTTATGAATTTTAGGCTCTTGCAAATTTTATTATAATATTTTATTGTGTCTACTTAAGCTGTCATTTGAAAATTACCGTTCAGCTTTTTGTTGCCATCATTTCTCCCCATTTGCCACAGCTACTCTACATTTATGAGCAAGTTTCAGAGTGTTCGTCTTCTGACATCCACTTTAACTAATGTCTTTTCTTCCCTGTCTTTTGAATGACCTGTTTCTTTACATATGCTCTTCTTTTTTTTTTCTCACTGTTTGAAATGAACTTGTATGTCACTGAAGACTTCAAGACCACTTCATTTATACTTTTTCTTCCTTCTTAGCCACTCAGGACAATATATAAATCTGAGGAGTAAGAAACCTGGAGGAATATTTTTGAGCAACTTAATCAATTAATTTCCAGTGAAGACCCCTCTTTTTTGTGCTCACCTCTGGGCTCCCATCCTTCCCCTTTTTGTTAGCCATCCTCCATCCTTGATTTCCTGGTAATCATCAAAGTCTTGTCTTTTGGTATGTAACCCACATTTCTTCTTCATTTTTGCTTATTGCAATGGTGATATCAAAATATTTATCTTTGTAAAATTGGCTGTTTGCTAAGCATAACGCTATTTAATTTGTCTATGTTTTTCAGTTTCAGAGTTATTATTGTTTTTATTGATGTGTAAAATTTCATGGAATGAATATGCCAGAGTTTGTTTATTCATTTCCCTGTGATTCAGATTTTTCTTTGTTTTCATGTTTTCCTACCATGAAAATATCTTCAATAAAAAATGTCTGTTAGTGTTATATTCTTAACTTCTTTAGGGTATATATCCAGTAGAGAACTTGCTAGATCATAAAATAGTTGGTTTGCATTTGTTTAAGGACGTATCAAACTGATTTCCAGAATGATTGCACAATTGTGTCTTTCCACCAGAAATGTAAAAGCATCCTAATATTTCTACAGCTATTCTGGCATTTGCTATTTTCTGTTTATTGAAATTTACCAAAAGTTTCAGTGTGAAGTGGTATAGTTCATTGTTGTTTTAATTGGTATTTCTCTTATGACCATTAGGTCATGAACATTTCTTTATATGGTTGTTCATCACCAGGATGTAATCTTTGATAAATTGTCTATTCATGTCTTATACCCATTGTTTGATTGAATAATTGTTACCTTTTTTGTTAACATGTTATAGCTTTCTGTAACTTTTGGAGATTAGGCCCTTCTCTGATGTATTACTACAGAATAGTTTCCCAATGTATGGGATCTCTGTTGACTCTTAAAGTCTTTTGTTATGCATGTGACATAAATTTAGCAGAATCAGTTCTTGATTTTATCTTATATAGTGTGGATATTTTTCATTATGTTTGGTAGTGTGTTTATGCCTTGTATTATGGTCCTTAAGTTTGTCCCTATTTCATCGATGATCTTAAAATTTGTGTGATTGTTCTTTAGGTCTTTAATTCATCTTGAGTTTGTTTTTGTACATGGTGTAAGGTTTGAGTCTTATTTCATTCTTTTGCAGGTGAAGAACTAGTTTTTCCATCACCATTTGTTGAAAAGACTGTCTCTTATGTTTAATTTTTTATCATAAATTAGGTGTCTATAGGTACTTGGTTGCATTTCTGGTTTTTCCATTATAATCCATTGGTCTTTAATATGTATCATTGTGCAAGTACCAGGATGCTTTGATTGTCCTGGCTACAGTAAGTTTTAAGGTCTGAGAATTAAAGGCCTCCTCCTTGTTTTTATTTTAATACTGTTTTATTTATCCTAGGTCTAGTTCATTTCCATTTAAAATTGGAAATTCGTTTTTCCATCTCTTTGAAAAATTATAGTGGAATTTGAATGACACAGCAGTGAATTTTTCATAGTTTTGGTAATATTGGCACGTTCATGATATTTAGTCTGTCTATCCAAGAAGGTAAGTTGCTCCCTTGGTGTAGTACCCTTTCAATTTATTGAAAAATATTTTGTAGTTTTCTTTGTATACATCTTTTATTTTATTTAGGAAACAAAATATTCCTAAATAGTTTATCTTTTGTGTAGTTACTATAAGTGGTATTGTTTTTGTTTGTTTGTTTAAACACAGGGAGCTTTATTGAGCTTGCTGAGAGATGGAGATAGAAGAGCAAACTGCTCTCTAAAGGAATGGGGTGGGGTAAGTAGACCAGGTGTCAACAATCAGGGGCCAGGGTGTGATAGGTAAGTTTGTAGTGTCAACATGGCCAAAGACGACAGGTGGGTCTGTTGCGACGACCTGGCCAATGAACTCACGCAGTCAATTGAAGGGCGGAGAGAGAAAAGGCTTGGCAAGCTCCGCCCTTACCCTCTTGCTTATGGATCTTCGGACCAGTGGGCTCCCTCGCTTGTTCTGTGTCTCGACCTCCAAGCAACACTACCTGTGAGACGCCTAATCGTGGACTGCGTAGCTGTGAGTTGAGGTTCCTTCAAGCCCTGCTTCGCCACGCTTCTGAAATAGACATCTCTTGAGCTGGAGACTGTTGGACTCTGTCATCTGGCTGACTGTTGGTGACCTGCTTTGCTGTTTGCTGCCTAGGGCTGAATAGCTTGAATTGCTCTATAGAGGATTACTCGACGGCCCTCAAGACTCCAAGGACTGCCAGTCTACTAGCTGTCTCACACAAGTGAGTTGAACCAAGCCGTTTGTACTGCTTTATAGATTAGTTAACTGTTTATTTCTTATCTTATATACCCTTCTATCTACATAAATATATAAATAAAATTACGAGTGTCTTGGTTTTGTTTCTCTAGAAGAACCCTGACACAAGTGGTACCAGGAGAGCTTCTAGAGAAATAAAATCATAAATATGAGTTTCTTTGATTGGTTCTCCAATCTGATTAGTCTTAAAAGCACTGGTGATGCTAATTCTACACCTAAAGCCATGGATAATTTTGCCACTCCTACTAGTCCATGGTGTGAAATAGCAAAGCTAATAACTAAAGTAGGAGCACCGGTAGATGGGGTGCTGGTTAAAAGGAGAAGCTCTGGGAGATCGTTATTTTTGATATTTTCCAGCAGTTTTGTCAAGATGCCAAGTATAGGGAAGCTGGTTGGCTGGTCCTCCTTATAATGGACTATGTGATTAAGGAGAGGGATTGCCTCAGGGCCTCAGAAGCATGTCTCAAGTGCCAACTCACGGACTTGAAGGCATCGGCCTGTCCAACAAAGGAGAGCCTTACTGTCTGTAGTAAGAGAGCCGACATTGCTGAGAACCATATCCAAAGTCTCATTATGCGAGTGGCTGAATTACAATGTCAGCTGAATGGCATATCTAGAGCAGTGTCCGAAGCCAAAGTGAGGCCATAGATAGGAAAAAATTGGGGCCTGAAACATGGAATGGGCATATATAGGCAGATGATCCAGAAGAAGAGGATGTTGTGCTGAAACAATTGAACCAGCCCAGTCAATAGATCCACCCCTCCCAGCTGAAGGTAGTAATCCACTATCAACAAAACAACCCACACCTGAGCAGATCAACCAAATTACTCTAGGTGAAATGCCAGGTGGGGCTGCATCTTTACCATTGCCTGAGGGAGATGCCTTACAAGATAGGGCAGAGAACGCCCAGGAAACACCCTTAGAATTGATCATTTCTGCTAGACCTCTAACTAAAATTAAGGCAAGGAAAGCTCCTGAAGGTGAGGTCCAGGTGATTACTCAAGAAGAAGCACATTATGCTCACAAAGAACTGCTCAAGCTTTCTAATATGTACAAGCAGAAGCCTGGGGAATATCCCTGGGAATGGTTACTGAGGGTGTGGGATACTGGTGCAAGAAATGTAATATTAGATCAGTCTGACTTTCTAGATATGGGACCCCTAAGCTCAGACTCTTTCAATGTCTCAGCAAGAGAGGCTAAGCGAGGATCCAACTCCTTATTTGGCTGGTTCACTGAAGTGTGGGCTGCCAGCTGGCCTAGATTAGACCAACTTGAGGTGCCTGACTTACCTTGGTACACTGTAGAAGAAGGCATCCAAAAGCTGAGGGAAATTAGTATAATGGAATGGTTCTATCAGGACACTCCCATAGACCCCAAAAGGGGGGGTGTCCTGAGAACATATTCTTCACCACAACCATAAGGAACAAGTTTGTGGGATGGGCCCCAGCATCTCTGAAGAGTCCTATAATTGCTATGTTGTGTGACCAGGATTAACTGTGGGAACTGCCTTAAGTGAACTCCAACATTTGCCCATGATGGGGCTGATTGGACTCTGTGGTGACAGAGGGCAAGTGTCAGCACTGAATCAACAGAGACAGAGTGGACATGGTTATAATAGACAACAAGGCTTTCGTGGTAATCAAAGCAGCCTGTCTCATGTGGAATTATGGTATTGGCTACTTAGTCACAGTGTCCCTAGGAGTGAAATAGATGGGAAACCTACTAAATATTTACGTGACCTATACAGGCAGAAGAATGCTGAATCAGGTGAACAGTGGGATAGGCCGTCTTGGTGACTCAACCAATTCCCATACCTGAGCCAGTTTACAGACCAACAACCCCTTGAATGAAGGGAAGGCCAGGTCCTTTGGAAGGTTTATGCTATTAGTCTTTCTTCTAGCCTTCCCCAAAGGGACCTGCGGCCTTTCATAAGAGTGACTGTTCATTGGGGGAAAGGAAATAATCAAACTTTTCAAGGATTACTGGACACTGCCTCTGAACTGAAACTAATTCTAGGTGACCCAAAGTATTTCAAAGGCCCGCCAGTCAGAGTGGGGACTTTTGGAGGTTGTTTTTAATGGAGTTTTAGCTCAGGTATGCCTCACTGTGGGTCCGGTGGGTCCCCAAACCCATCCTGTGGTTATTTCATCAGTTCCAGAATGCATCATTGGAATAGACATACTTAGTAACTGGCAGAACCCCCATATTGGATCCCTGAAATGTGGAATAAGGGCTATCGTAGTAGGAAAGGCCAAATGGAAACCATTAGAATTGCCATTGCCTAAGAAAATAACAAACCAAAAGCAATACCACATTCCTGGAGGGATTGCAGAGATCAATGCCACCATCAAAGACTTGAAAGATGCAGGGGTGGTGATTCCTACCACATCTCCTTTTAATTCACCCATTTGGCCTGTAAAGAAGACAGATGGATCCTGGAGAATGACAGTAGATTATTGTAAGCTTAACCAGGTGGTGACTGCAATTGCAGCTGCAGTTCCAGGTGTGGTCTCATTGCTTGAGCAAATTAATACTTCTCCTGGTACTTGGTATGCAGCTATTGATCTGGTCAATGTCTTCTTGATACCAATCTCAAAGGATCACCACAAGCAGTTTGCCTTCAGCTAGCAGGGGCAACAGTACACTTTCACAACTCTCCTCCAGGGGTACATCTACTCTTCTGCCCTGTGCCACAATTTAGTCCGAAGGGACCTCGATCACCTGTCTGTTCCATAAAATGTCACACTAGTCCATTATATTGATGACACTATGCTAATTGGACCCACTAAGGAGGATGTATCAAAGACTTTTTAGATTCATTAGTATAGCATCTGTGTATAAGAGGTTGGGAAATTAACCCAACAAAGATTCAAGCACCCGCCACCTCGGTAAAATTCCTAGGGGTCCAGTGATGTGGAACATGTCGAGATATTCCCACTAAAGTGAAGAACAAGCTAATGCATCTGGTTCCCCCAACAACAAAATAGGAGGCACAATGCCTAGTGGGCCTCTTCAGATTTTGGAGGCAACATATCCCTCACTTGTGTATTCTACTTTGACTTATTTATCAAGTGACACGAAAGGCCTCCAATTTTGAGTGGGGCCTGGAGCAAAAAAGTCTCTGCAACAGGTTCAGGCTGCTATGCAAATTGCTCTGCCACTGGGACCATATGATCCAGCTGACCTAATGGTGCTAGAGGTGTCAGATGTTGATAAAGATGCAGTGTGGAGTCTTTGGCAGACCCCTATACTGAATCACAGCACAGACCTTTGGTATTTTGGATTAACTTCTGCAGACAACTACTCCCCCTTTGAAAAACAGCTGTTGGCCTGTTACTGGGCCTTGGTGGAGACTGAACGCCTCACCATGGGCCACCAAGTCACCATAAGGCCTGAACCACCCATCATGAACTGGGTGTTGTCTGACTCACAGAGTCATAAAGTTGGACGTGCACAGCAACACTCCATTGTTAAATGGAAGTGGTACATACGAGATCAGACCAGAGCAGGACCTGAAAGTACAAGTAAGCTGCATGAAGAAGTGTCCCAGGGCTGAGCCCTGGTGGCATAAGTGGTTGAGTGCAGGACTGTGGCCCACGGGCTTGGTGGTTCAAATCCAGTGGCGGCTTTCAGGAGCAGAGCTCGGTAGCTCTCACAACCACCAGAGGGCAGTCATGCCTCCCACCAAAACAAAAACAAACAAACAAAAATAAACAAATGAAAAGAAGTGGTCCAATGCCCACAGTACCCACTCTAGTCACATTACCTTCTCTCTCCCAGTCTGTTCCTATGGCCTCCTGGGGAGTTCCTTATAATAATTTAACTGAAGAACAGAAAAATCATGCTTGATCACAGATGGCTCTGCATGATATGCAGGGCCGGCAGGGTCATAGGGTTTGAGACAAAACATCACAAAGTGGCTAGTGGCCTTGTTGGCTCATCATCTGCAAGAGGGTGTGGAAGCTCATGACTGTGCCCACGTCTAGAAGGATGATGAGCCCCTTGGTCAGCCAGAGGCTGATGTTCAGGTACTTGACCGTGGAAGCATACTTTTGGGTCTCTCCAGGTTTCCCACTATCTTCCAGTCCTTAGACTTGAGATGAGATTTAGGCCAGAAAGTCTAGGCAGCACCAGTTGAAGAACAGCATGCTGACGAGGGACCTGGCAGCATGGTCGGACATGGAGGTGTCACCGCTGTGGGTGTGGGTTAGAGTGGATGGAGTACATGCTGCTGCACTGTAGGGTGGCCACAGCAGAGTCACCTCGTGCTCCTCATTGACCATCTTTGGGTTTGAGTTAATGAGGCCTAGATGCTCGTTGTAGTACCCAGTTTCCTCCATTTCCAGACTCTGGTGGATTTGTTCTTTTTTACTTTCTTTCTTTCTTACTTTTATTGAGTCTCTCACCACTCTTATCACAGTCCATACATTCATCCAGTGTGTCAAACACATTTCCACACATATGCCACCATCATCATTTTCAAAGCGTTCTCTTCCCAGTTGAGGCCCTGATATCAGCTCTCCATTTTTTCCCCTCCTTACCCCACCCGCTCTCCCTCATGAATGCTTGATAAGTTGTAGATTATTATTTTCATATCTTACATCATCCTCCATCACCCTTTACCCACTTTTGTGTTATTCATCCCATTTTGATCCTTGTGATCGATTTCCCCCTTTCTCCCACCACCCTCCCCTAATCCTGCTTGTATCTCTACCCTCGTTGTTGGGCTCGGGTTTAACTATACCCTATGTTGCAGGATCTTATCTGTCGCAGTGTGCATGTTCTATCTGATTTGTAAGGTAGAATTGAGGTCATGATAGTGGGAGGAAGGAAGCACCTAAGAACTAGAGGATAATTTTGGCTTCATTGATGCTATACTGTATCTTTATTAGTATCATAATTCTTAAAGAATCTAATTGATTTCTATATGTAGATCTTATAGCTTGCCATGCTATCAGAATTTCCAATTAGTTAAAGCAATTGTTTAATTGAATCTTTCAAGTTTTCTATAAATAGCATTATGTCATCTCAAATCAAAAGATTTTCATTTTTTCTGTGGCTATGTGGATATTTACTTATTTATTTAATTTTATGGTCCATAGCTCTAGCTAAAACTTTCAGAACTATATTTTAAAGAAAAGTGTCGTATAGGGCAACTTTATTTAGTTCCCATTTGAAGAGAAATTTATGTCAATTTCTTTCCACTCCATGATTTGTAGGCTTTTGGTTTAATATATATGGCTTTTACTTTGTTTGGAAATTTCCCTTTTATACCTATTTTGTTGAGTGCTTTTTATCAGAAATGGATGTTGAATTTTATCAAATGCTTTTTTTATACTGGTTGATATAATCACATGGTTCTTCTCTTTTACTTTATATAATTCATAGCAAAGCTTCTCCAATGTTAAACTTTTCTTGCATATTTGGTATGAATGTCACTTGATCATGATTAGTTTTTTATACTAGCTGAATTCTGTTGAGTAGCATTTTATTGACAGTCTTCACATTCATTATAGATATTGTCCTGAAGTTTCTTGAACTTTAATCTGAAATTCTATTTGAGCAATCGATAATCTGTTCCACAATCATCCCCGGGCCTCATTCTATCTGCTGATATTGACCTTCCCCATTGTCTTTTGTATATGTATAGTTAATTAGATTTCTGTGTATACTGTCTGTACAAGCCCACATATATAGTCACTGTTTATATTGTTGAACAAAGGTATTTGTGATAAAGACATCTTTAGCATCATTTCAACCACCATACTTTCTTTAGCATCATTTCAACCACCATACTTTCTGGTTATCACCAGAAAGTCACCAATCACCAATGATTATCAATGTATGTTTATTGCATGTTTTGATAAACTTTAGAATGAAGGACTTCATAGAATTCTTCAATTTCTTCATCATTGGCTTTAGTGGTAAATGCATAAACTTGAATAATAGTTATATTAACTAAATTCCCTTGCATGCAGATAGATTTTATCCTATCATAGACATCATTGTGCTTTGAAGTAGATCTTGAAGTGTCCAGTTTTGAAAATGAATGGGATACCAGTCTTCTTGAATGTCATTCCCAGTAGAGTAAACATAAGATTGCCTGATTCAAACAATGCCAGTCCATTTCACTAATACCTAGGATATAAATTTTTATGTATTCCATTTCCTTAAAAAACATTTTGTATCTAATGATTATTCTATTTTTAACATTTTCACTGGGATAGAGTTCACATACCATACATTTCAATGGTTTGATCACATTCTTTAGAGTTGTACAATCATCACTGCAATTTATTTCAGTACATATCTTCCTATTTATACTCATACTTAGCTTTCCATTTCCTGCAAGTCTCCCCTCATGTGTCCCAGTTTTCCTAGATTTTGTCAGTTTGCTGTGGTGTCCTGGCTCGCATGTTGCTGTGATGCTGGAAGTTATGCACTGGTAATTCAAGTGTCAGCAGAGATACCCAAGGAAAACAGGTTGCAGCTGAGCTTCTAGACAAGAACAGACCAGGTAGAAGAATTAAATAGTCCACTTCTGAGCTTTTAGCAACTGAAAACCTTTTGAATAGCAGAGCAATAGTGTCAGATACTGGAAGCCCCACAAATAGCAGCAAAATATTTTCAGACCGAGTGCCAGAAGATGAGCCCCTCAGGTCAGCCCCTCAGTTGAGCCCCTACTCTTAATAGGACACACTGAGCCAGCAAAATCAAGTTGGATGGAATAAAGCTTTGTGGTCCTTCATTTGCTTCTGGAGCACCAATGAAAAATGAGAAGAAACACCTGCAAACCATGAAGATGACAGCCATTGAAACCCACAAGGGCAGTTTTACTATTGTCTATTTGGTCGCTATGGGTTAGAATCAACTGGATGACAGTAACATTGAGTTTAAGTCTGAACCCGGGGGGGCATTTGAGTTTTTGTTCTCTGCACTATAACAACCCTAAGTCAAATGGCTTGAAACCATCTGGTTCTGGGATCTCTGAATAATCCCTGAACAAGGTGTCACCAAACCCTCAAATACTAACTGAAAGCCAGCAGTTTCAAGTTCAACTAGAGATGACTCCAAAGAAAGTTTTAATAATCTATTTCTAAGTCCAGACACTGAAAATGTTATGCTGCATAGTTTCAGTCTGGTACTATGAGGTCTCCATAGTTGAGAATTGGCATATCAGTAATTGGCACACTGCCACCTTGTGTGGGTCCTCTCTTGCTTCACTGCATTACTCTTATGGATTCTTTTGTTTCTTAAAATCAACACCAAATCCTTTAAGTTCTATCAGAGTTTTTAAAAAATGTGTGCATATTATCTATGTCTATGTTCCTGGGACACCTTCATGCATCAGTTTTCTGTGTTCAAATCCACCAGATGCTCTGAGATGGAAAGATGAGGCTGTCTTCTTCCAAAAAGACTAGCAGTTCCAGAAATGCAAAAGAACAGTTCTGCTCTGTCCTACAGGCTCGTTATGAATGAGAATTGAATTGATGGCAGTGGGTGGGTCTATATTCTCATTATATGAGCTGTGTTATTTATGGGAACATATTACTTGGAAGCAATACTGAAATTAAAGAGATGTTCACGATTCATAAACCTTAATTGTGATGTTTACACGGTTCTTGTGTCACACAAATTATTTCTGTTTAATTATCAACCAAAAGTAAGGGATCAACAAAAGAAAGGCTATTTCCCTAAAGATTATAACCAAGAGAACCTTGTGGGGAGTTCTTTATAATAAGTAGGGTGATCAAGAATCAGAATCAACTCACCATCAGGGTTAATATTGGGGGTTTTAAGGTACCAGTGTATAATCCTGAATTTCCCATAAAATTAATATAAAACCAGAAGAACTGTGCACAGCAGTCTTTGTGTTTACCATCAGTGAGAGATAGGGATGGAGTTATAAACCTGTAGTATTTATATTTGCTCACTAAGTAAAAAAATTTAATCTTCCACAAGAAAATTGCTGCTGGCAATTATGCTGCTATTTATGGAAAGGCAGTGATCCAGAGGACAGACACAGGATTTCCACCTGCTCAGCTGCTATTTCCTATCTTGAGTGTGCCTGCTTCCTGCAGCTCATGAGTTCACAACTACACCTAATGAAAGGAAAGACGTACTAACACCACAAGATTCCTTAGCTCAATTTTCCATTGCTGTATAACACACCATCCCAAACATAATTATTTTAGAATAATCACTGTGGTCTTGCTTATGAATCTATGGTACACAAATTTGGGCTGTTCTTGTCAGTGTCCATCGTGGCATCTTTGTCATCTCGTAGCTTGACGGTGGTCTAAGATAACCACATCTTGGCAATTTGTGTGGAGTGTGGATGGTGGACCTAGATTCTTCTCCAGAATTTTCAATTGTTGGGTGCAAGCTTCTTCGGCACTATTCTAAAAGGGTAAGCACAGATGCTTCAGAATTCTCATCATATTGCTTCCACCACATGCTCTAGGCTTAAGCAAGCTACTGTTTCAGATAAAATTCAAGACATGGGGAAATAGACTCCAGCCTTTGATGGCAATGGTGGCACAGTTGCAAAACAGGATGGAGAGTAATACCCTCCAGCACAGTCTGAAGACATCGTTGGTAGCAAGGAGGCCCAGAGATGTGCTCTACTCTGAAAGAAGAGAAGACATATGATCAATTTTTAAAAGCATATTGAAAACTCATATTCCATAAGTTAGAAAGTCTTGGATAGGACAATTTAAAGTGAGGGAAGACTGATGAGGAAGTTAGATTATAAAAACATCAGGTAAACATTGAAGGAAGGAGGAGAAGGGGAGAGAGAAGCGAGCAAGAGAAGGGAGAAGAGAAGGCCCCTCCTGAAAGGATGATCTACTTCCCCAACACCTGCCACAGTGTAGCCCATCTTAATTTTCACTCATTCAGTTCTTAAACATGGGGGTGTTTTCCTTTTTAAACCATCCACCCTGCTTTCCCTTCTAAATATAGGTTTTCATTATCTCAGACCTCATTACTATGTGCCTTAGTCATAGAAGGTTGCTCTAACAAAAAGTGTCCCTGCATATACCTTCCGGTGAGTCTAATGTGCATTCAAATGACCAATAATGGAAAATGTGTCTTGATTGCATATGTGATGAATTTTAGACAAAAGAATTGGGTAGGAATCACCCATTTCTTCATTACTGCCCCCTGGAGTCTGGTGCATAAAATTGGATAGATTTCCCATGCAGGTGTATGGATATTATTCTATTATAGATAGCTAGGGACGCCAAGATAGATCTTGAAATAGTCTTTTGGTACATGAATGATACATCATTTGCAGAAGTGAATTATTTAAGGTGGCCTTCCTAGCTAAAGTCAAGGGACCTTTTCCTGCACGAGTCTGCATAAGAAGGTTGGCAACAGACCCTGATAGGATTTACCTTTGAGGAATTATTAACAGGATTCATTGTGATTGCCAATCTGTTGGGTATACAGCGAGCCCTTTGAGAAGCAGGAGGAGACATCTCACTACCAGGAAGAACCAAGAGTGGAGCACATTTTATGAGCCCTGAGATCCTGATGCAGTGAACCTCCTTGATCCAGGGAGATAGCATTGGCACCTGAGGAATAGCAGCGGAGCAGTAACAGCAACAGCAAAACCAGGTGTCACAGCATGAGACAGAATGGTGGACTTTGTAGCCCATGATGTGCATTTGGGCAGGAGGCTGCTTTACTGAGTAGGGTATCTCTGAGTACTGTTTGGGGGGAGATGGGTTTGTCGAATGCAGAATCAGAACTTGAGCTGAATGCCTGTAAATTGGAGTTTCCAGGATAGTGTTATGACTTTGAGTCATTAGCAGTCTTGAAAGAACTTTGTAATATGTCCTGGCTCAAAGATTACACTGTGAGCATTACTCACCTGTACTGTAACTATTAATTTCCTGAACGAACCCCTTAATCGTGAATATTGTATATAGGTTCTTTGTTGTCATTACAATGAATAATATAACCAAGTAGCTGAAAATAAAGGTTCCTGTAGGAGGTAGAAAAAGAAAATGGAGGATGCTGTGTGATACAGAACAAATCATCGCTCATGAATTTGTCATTCTGGGCATGGTAAAACTTGATTGTCTAACTCAATTTGACAAATATTAATCTAATTAATCTCACGAAGGCATAGGACATGAATATTTAAGCATTCTATTTTGGCTTTGATGATTTCCAATTTTCCTAACTTGATACTGCATACATTCCTCATCCCAACTGTTAAGGAATGATTGTAGCTGTTTCTTCTCATATTGAGTTGTGCCCCAACAACAAATGAAAGCCTTGAAAGCTTTCCATATCATTATGTTTGACTCTACTTTGAAGAAAAAGCTCTTAGTAAGTTATTATGTTAGATATGTTTGACTTGAGAAAGAATCATACAGACACTCATATCTGTCCAAGAGAACTTTATATCAAGAGGACACATCACAGCTCAGTCTTACTCAAGTCTATATGACCAATACTCTTTTCTAAGTCCTTCATACACATGTCCACATGCAATGACTCAGAATGTAGGGAGACCACAGTCTGGTGGATGCAAAGCCTTGTGGATCCAATGACAGTGGGTGCATCTCCAGGGCTCTGGCAGGTCTCAGAGTGGCTCACTGACTTAAAGGTGGAGGCAGAGAGAGAGAGAGAGAGGTTTCCATGGCCCTCCTTATGAGAAGGCCAACTGCTCAAAGGGGTACCTGATTGGCAGGCTAGACTCCACCCCTACTTTTATATATTAGGTTCATATAAATAATGTAACTACCACAGTCATATTTTGAGTGCCTTCTAAGTTGAGGGGCTCATCTTCTGGAACTTTATCAAAGACTTTTCTTGCTTTTCATAAGGTTTTCAATGTACACCCCTAAAAATTAGGCAGCATATTCTTCATTCTAGCCTATTCTCAATCTGGAAGTTCTATTGAAACATGTTTACTCAGTGACTCTACTCATATTTGAAATATCGGTGGTGTAGCTTCTACACAACAACAGGCACACTGCTACTGTATAACAAACTGACAGATAAATGGGGAAGGGGGATATTGATATTATCCAATTGATATTATCCAAACAATTTCCTATAACCGAAACTTTCTTATATCTTTTGTTTAAAAGGTTTTTCTTGTTTTTTGAATAAGTAATATAAAATTCAAAAAAGTACAAAAGGCAGGCAGGAGAGTTGAAACTTAAAATGGGCAAGTGACTTTAATTTTACTAACTGAAGATGCCAGACATTGAACTCAGGCTGTCCATGTTTTAGACCATGAGAACCCAGGCTCTTCATCTACTGGACACCCAAGAGAGTTTGCAATTACATTTTTCCTCAACTCTGAGGAAGAGTGGGTCAAGTTAGATAAGCAAAGGAGACGTGTGAAACTGCATACTTGTTGGCTAAAAAAAAAGCACCAGGGAAAGCTTGCAAGCAGTCGTCTCTGTCACTGGCAGAAATAGAAGTTATAAGAAACAGACACCGAACAGTACTTGTTCCAAGACAGAGTTGTGACGTGCGACTTTTGTCATCACTGGTAAACCTTATCTTGGCCAATAAAGACACTGGCATTGACACTGCATCAGTCTAACATCTATCATAAATACAAGAATCAGTAAAGAATTTGGAAGAGAAAAAGAGGCCTTGAAGGGCCAATGAAGAGCTCCTGGGAAGAAGGAAAGTTCTCTAGCTATGGGGGAGACAACATTTCATTATATGCTTCATATTTTCAATTGGAAAAAAAGGAGGATATAAAAAGAAGCATGACCATTTAGTTTCTAACACTTAAACCCACAGTCTTTACATGATGTGTCTGGATATATTCATGCTGCAGATGGTACATGAGCTGTGTCTATGTTTGTGCAGGAACCCACAGCATTTGCAGGAGGGTGTGTATTGGCCATCAAACATTTATCAACAGCACCTCCTACACTGCATATAGGCAAAGACTCTTTGAGTTTTGAATACCAGCATCCTAACATGTGGGAGACTCTCAGGTCACCCTGCCCCCTGAGCAGTACAAAGAGCCTTCCGTAGTTTGGGCAGCCTAGTTTGAAGCCAGAGTTTGAAGTCACTCTATAGCCTGTTAAATGTCTTGTAATTCCTTTTCTTTATCACATAAGTTCTTGCATACAGGATAACTTATACATTTCTGGCCATACACAGTTGGTGCATAGTAAAATATGTTTATCTTCAAGAAGATGGGTTGTATCCATTTCTTGCAAAAATCACTTGGAGTGATTTCTGACCCTGACTTCAATCAGCCAAGGTAACACCTAGACTGATGAAAGATAAATGGACTCTCCTGCTGACTATTGACAAGATTTTTTCTCTAATGACTGCAGTCATCCTAGTCTGGACTTAAGTGCTTTTATTGAGAAATACTGTTCTCCAACACACTATTCCTTCTCAAGCCGAAACTATTTTGTTTGTCAAAATAAGATGCTCTTGAATTTTCTCTTGTCAGATAAGACACTCTTGTATTTTCTCTGTTGCCTTAAATTCAATAACAGAACTATCTGAAGGTAAGTGTTCCCAGAGCACTTAGAAAGGTTAATGCTTGAAGAGAAGAACAGTAGAAATATTTTTTCTTCAGGTTGTATAGTAGATTTATGACTCAATACAAAAGTGTAGTTACTTGGATGTCTTTGGTTCCTCCTCATTAATGTTGGCAAAGAATACAGAATCTAAAGGATGGCTCCTTGCATATAAGAGATTGCCTGGATTCTCAATAATATTTTTAGGCAATATTATTTCCCTTCATGTGGACAGGTTTTCTAGGAAAGGCGCCATGCATATTTGCAAAATATGGTTTGAGTTTATAGCTATAATGGTGGTATAAAAGTTAACATCAAAAGTACAAAAATTACATCTGCTCTTATGTCTGAAGGGTAAAATTTGTCTCTGCCTTCCTAATCTGCATGTTTGTGTGTTCGTGTGTCAGTGGGGAGACATAAGTGGAAGAAAAATAAGGGTGAGTTTAAAATCTCTGGTCTTCATCTAGAGATAAAAATACACTCTCTGTATTTTTACCCACCACAGTCTGACCATGAAATGCAAGAACATTCCTTCGAGTGCCCTCTATAGAGCATTGAGACACAAGTACAGATCCTAGAAGCAGGAATTGCATAATTATGGGCTAAAATAAAATCCATTATATTAGACTATAATTGACATATTTCTCTACACAATGCCTGAAAGTTGAGGTATAGTGCCTTGTATTATGACACACTTTTAGTTGAGAATTACTGGAAAGAAGCAAGTTTCTCAAAAAAAGTTTAATTTTGAATGAGTCTCAGGGTGAGAAAGCCACCTTTTCCCCAACTCTCACCTTCCTCACTACACGCCAAACTCTCAAGCAGGTGAGAGAGTAGTACCTTCTTGATGAAGCACTCCCAGCTCAACCAGAAAGCCATTTATAGCCAAATGATTAATGATCTGGTCAAGCAGTAGTAATAACTCTTCAGCTATTCATTCATTCTATTTGCTAAGAATGCAGTGATTATTTTAAAAGAAAACATCAGTGTCTGTCAGAAAAAAAAATATGGGAATTCATAGAAAGGAGTTTCTTTTAACAGGTCAATGTCTACTGCTCAAATCCACCAGACAGCTCTGGCCAATTTGTGTTTGTGTATGTGCAATCTTTTCACTGTTCTCACAATTAGCATTTTAAGTGGCCGCTAAATCACCTTTGATTCATGGCAACTTTATTTACAATAGAAGAAAATGTTACCCAGATCATTACCATCTTTATAATACAGTTGACCCCATTGTTGGGCGATGGCGTCAATGCATCTCATTGAGAGTTTCACTAATTTTCACTGACCCTCTACTTAAAGACACAATGTCTAGCAAGTGTATCTTTATTGCTGATGTGTCCAAAGTAAGCAATAAAAAGTTTCACCACTCTTGCTTCTATGGAGAAAGATATTTCTTTTGAGCAATTGCATTTCTTCTAAGATTTTTGTTTTTTTTCAATAAGTTCATAATATGTTCAGAATTCTTTACGAACACCACCATGTTTTATGGAAACACACAGACAACCACAGAACATTGTCTTTCAACAGTAAAATCCCCTTAATTATCCCCATGTTTGAGAGGTGTAGGTTAGAAGCTGAGTGACAACAGCTTCTAAGTACTCTGTTTAAAAAAGGACTTGCTATTTACAGAGCACTCTTTTCAAATGAGGCTTCTGGTTTTTAGTGGAATGCTAAACTGAAGAGGAATTAGTCACTTCTGTGATTATGGGAAAATGGGATGATTGATTCAATCAGTGGTATCATGACATTTGTGAAAAGATTTTAATGGAATTCTTGCTATAGTTACCATAGTGGGAAAGCTAAATTTTTATCAGAATGCCAATTCAAATCAAAATATAACAGAGAATTTGAAAATAAAATTGCCTTCAAAAATATGGGTGATATAAATTTTGCATATCCACACTGTATATGAAGAAACACTGCATAAATTTTTTATGAATTAAGGAGTGAAAAAGGTATTGTGATGGCTAAAGGTATTGTATGTCAGCTTGGCTTGGTTATGATTGCCAATGGTTTGACCAACTATGAGTCTCCTTGCTGTCTCATAATGCAATTGTATGTGCCTCAATATCTAATGATGTAGTGTAATTTAATATAATAACTTTCCATGCTATAATATAATGTATCAATTGAAAAGTGAAATTGCTTAGGGTATATTCTACCTCTAGATGATGAACAAAATATTCTAGCAAGCTCCATCTTTCTCTTTTCACCCTCTCTTCTTTCTGTAGTCTAACCAAAGATCTTGGTGAGCAAACCAACTGGAGGTTCCACCCAGTTACGTGACATATTTTGAACTTTCCATCCCACATGATCAAGTGAATCAATTCTTTGAAGTAAATCAATCAGTCAAACTAGCTAGCTAGATAGCTGTCATCATCTTGGTTCTGCTTCTCTAGAGAACTTTGACCTAAACAAGTACAAAGTACAATCACTTAAATTCAAACAAGTGAATATGAAATGAATATGTAGTAGTCAAAATCAGTACTACATACTGTTTCTAAAAAGGTCATTGGTGTTCTGTAGAACTGGGACAAATTGCAGTGTATTGCTGTGTTTTAGTTTCTTCACATAAAAAGAAGCTAGAGTAGAATGGTTTATTTATAAAAACAAGTGCCATTAAAATTCTGGGATTTCATCATTCTACATGAGACACTTTCACATGAATATTGATTTTTTTAAGGAAAAAGATGTTAAGTCTTAAATATCAAAACATATTGTGCCTCTATCATTAATATACATTTCTAAACTCTCAAGTTAACAATACATCAAATTATTACAAAAATTTCATGCACTGCCTGATAGTGTTATCTATATATGCAGTATTTTGTTAAGAATCATTGCTTAGAGTTAATTAACATTTTTGAGTTGCAAATTCTTTACAAAATGCACTCATCGCCAACTAATGTTTATTCATTTTTGTTTCACTACAATTAGCTTACCTCTGGTCCTATTATCATAATTGGTTCTAATTTTCTCACTTTTATTCAGCTGAATACTATTCAGTGAAACTTGACAGAAGATGGACCTTAAAGGAAATGGCATTCTTGTAATATGAGAAGTGACTGCATGTGATACACTTAATTATTTTTTTCCAGAGTGTGAACCAACATATGGCAACCATCTATATTTTACTTCATTGAAGAACAGAGGAAGATGAAAACAGGAATGACTTTTTAACTACAATATAAAGGTCTTATGATCTTTAACTTTTCTCATCATGGAATTTGTTATCAATCTAAATGAGACACTTACTGTTCTTGATAATATTGAGAATTCAGTAGGTATACTTGAGGTAATTTAGATTGAAGACTTCCTAAGAAAAAAAGAAGTTAAATTGTCTTCTAGTCCTATTCTAGAAATTGCTTAGATGTCTCAATGACTCTGTGTTGTCATTTTTAGGTGTCAAGGAGTTGGTTTCAACCCATATCAACCCTATGCACAGCAGAACAAAATATAGCTCTGCTCTGAGCCATGCTCACAATTGTTTCTTTGTTTGAACCCATTTAACAGCTACCTTGTCAATCATTCCCCTTGAGAGCCACTCTTTGGTTCTGCCTCTCAACTGTGTGAAGCTGATGCCCTAGAGGTACTGGTTTCTCTTGGTAATCTATTTAAGGTTAAGTCTCATCATTCTTGTTTCTAAGAAGCACTCTGACCATATGTCTTCCAAGAAAGATGTATATCCTCCTGGCAGTCCATGGTATCTTGAGTATTCTTCATTAACAACACAAGTTAAATGCACCAGTTCTCCTTCTGTCTCCCTTATTCAATATCCATCTTACACATACTTATGAGGTGATAGAAAATACCCTGATTGGGGTCAGACACATCTTAGTCTTCAAAGCACCATCTTTTCTTTTCAGTACTCTAAAGAAGTCTCGTGAAGTAGGATTTTCCCATTGTAAGGAGTCTTTTGTTCTCTTCATTGCTGCTTCCATGAGAATTGTGAATCCAAGCAAGACAAAAATCCTTGACAATTTCCATCTTTTCTCCATTTATGATGATGTTGCCCATTGGCTCGATTGTAAGGATTAGGGCTTTACATTGAGCTAGCCATACTAAAGGCTGTAATCGTTGACGCTGATCAGCAAGGTCTTCAAGTCCTCCATGCTGCCATCAAACAAGGTGGTGTCATTTTTCTATCACAGATTGTTGATAAGCCTTCCTCCAAGCTTGATGCCGCATTCATCTTCATATAGTCCATTTTCCCTGGTGATTTGTTCAGCATACTGATTGAATAAGTATGGCAAGAATATAAACTTTGACTTACATCTTTCCTACTGTAAGAGGTAGATTATATGAAGCTGGATTATTTGAGGAAGAACGTGGCACCGGGATTAGAGGAAGTTTTATTAACAATCTGTAATAACCTTGCTTGTTGAAAGCACACAGACCTTGAATCACTGAGAGACAGCAAGGATTACAGGCATCAAGGATTACAGCCTTCAGCCTGAATTACAACTCAAAGAAGACCGCTGTCCTCATAACTTCACCAATAGAAAACACCATAATCAATGGAGAAATACCAAAGTTGTCATGGATTTCATTTACATTGAACCCACAATCACTGCTCATGGAAACAGCTGTCAAGAGCTCGACGGCAGCATGGGACTGGGGACATTAGAACGCTGAAAAACAGGGAGGTTGCTTTGAAGACTAAAGTGAGCCTTACCCAAGTCATGGTATTTTTAATTGCCTCATGCATGTGAAAGTTGGATATTGAATTAGGAAGACCAAAGATGAATTGATGCATTTGAATTCTAGTGCTGGTGAAGAATACTGGCAATCCCATGGACTGTCAAAAGAGCACACAAGTCTGTTTTGAAAGAAGTACACCCAGAATATGCCTTAGTGGCAAAGATGGAGCGAGTTCATCTCATATATTTTGGACATGTTGTCAGGAGACACCAGTCTTTGGAGAAAGACATCATGCTTGGTCAAGTAGAGGGGCGGGGGAAATGAAAGGCCTTTAACAAGACGGATTGACAGAGTCACTGGGACAATGAGCTGAAGGATAGGTACAATCGTAGGATCATGCAGGTCTGGCAGTGCTTCGTTAGGTTGTACATTGGGGTCTCCATGGGTTGGGGCCAACCAAATGGGCCATACAACTCCCAACTCCCCAAAGATCTTGCTATATTTAATAGGAAACCAAGGGTGACTTTCTTGCTATTTATTTTTTTACCAAATTCATAAATCTATTACTGAGTTTGTGTTCTAGACATAAAAAAGTTAAAGATAATGTCTACTCAGCCATATCTGAGCTCATTTGTGTGAAGCATAAGGAGTGTCTCATAGAAGTCAATAGGGGCGGATTTATATGTGCTCAGCATCTCTATGGAACCAGTTTTTTAAATATTCTAGTTTTTCCTGTTGGACTCCATAAGCCAAGAGTAATCATGATACTCTTAACCTTGATCAAGAACTATTGCTGCATGAGGGTGAAAGGGGCATAAATAGAACTTGATAATTAAGAATTCAATAACAAATTAATAGTAATATCACTAATTTATTAAATGTCATTTACTATCTCCTGTTATTCCTACAAGTCTCAAGTTATAGTCATAGAAAATTTTACATTTAATACCCAATATAAATTGGATAGCTAAGAATTTAATCCAGGGAAAAACAGCTTTATTTCCAAAAGTAACAAGAAGAGAGCCAAACCCAGGTGATATTTTAATTCATTTTAAATATAATTTCTGGTTTTGACATTTTTAATCTTTATTTTTTACATCTCATCACATTTATTTATGTAAAGTCATTTCCTGGTAGAATTTAAAACAAGTGATGCATATGTGAATTTTGTGTTTGTCAATAAATTATATTGAGACTCATATAGAGAAAAGTAATTCTGTTCACTTGATCCATATTATTCAAATGTTCCAAATATGGATTCACATTATTAATACAACAAAAAATGAATTTGAAAAAATACTTGAAAAAAGCACATTGGCAAAAGGTAACAATCTCAGAATTGGAAAGGCCCAAGAAGAAACACTCAGAAGCTTAATAAAAAATTATGAGAAATTATACTGTATTAAAAAGAAATTACACATGGCAAAACCAACATACACAAAGACAGAAAGCACTTATGACCTGGAGAAAAAGATTTGCAACTTGTACAATCAAATAACTCAAATTTCTGACATGTAATGTATGTCGATAAATTTACATAAAAAGGAAAGGCAATTCAAGAGAAAAGTGGGCTGAGGATAGTAAGAAACTATTTACACAAAAGAAAACAAAATAGCTCCAAAATTCAAGACATCTAATATTGCTGATAAGAAAAACACATTGCAACATGAAGACACCAAATTTTTTTTTTCTTAGATTGGCAAAGATATCATACCAGATTGAAGAGTGAGTGGGTGTATGTCACATGTCACATAGTTCTGTGGGAATTACAAATTGGAATGTGAGCATAAGTCAAAAAGTATTGCCATAAAACTATAAAGTACATTGTGGAACAAAGTCATCAAAAGGGAAGCAATCGTTTCTTAAAGCGTCTTCCATCTACATCTATGCACTTCTGAAGGCAATCTTTCCATTTCTCCAAGCTTTCTCTGGACACTTATGCGTTCTTCAATTTGCGCCATGTCAAGCAGCGCCCTTGGTATCCTTGAGAAAGGCACTCAGATCGTGTTTCTTTTAAAGAAATTTTCTTCGACAACCTGGAGCAAAACAGAAAGCCTGAAAGGGCAAGATCAAAACCATTAGTTGAATACAATCATGTTTTCCAACAAATTCTCACAGGAAAGTCTTTGTTACCCTTGGAAAATGAACAGGTTTATGGTCGTAATTGAAAAAAAAAAATCAGTGCAAATTTTGGGGCTTTTTTCTCTAATGTAGCTTCCAATTTTCTCCAAGCTTTTCCAAATAAGCCCTTGTGACTGACCTGTGCCCTTCAAAGAATTCTACTAAGATTACCCTTTGGCAATACTTAAAAAAAAAACAACATTATTATTACCTTTTGAGGTGACTTCTCTACCTTGAATGTAACAGGCATTTAAGCACACCCCCTCAGAAACCACTCTTTTAATTGGACTATGTATTTGTGTGCAGGCATTCTAATGACATCAAAGACAAGCTTACTGCGAAGTTATTTTGTAAATAATTCAACAGATAATAGAACTATGTTTACTCTTGTTCTGTTTAGAATCAACATATTCATGAAGAAGTTCCAGTAGCACCCTCAGATAAGCATTGAACTGCTAACCTTAAGGTTTTTTTGGTTCAAACCTAATCTCCTCTCCCCAGGAGACAAATGAGATTATTTGCTCTGTTAAAAGTTTATAGCCTTGAAAAACCTATATAATGTTCTTATAAGTTAGAAGTAGGTCTTTCTCTCTTTCTTTCTTTATTTCGTCTTCTTCCTTCCTTCCTTCCTTCCTTCCTTCCTTCCTTCCTTCCTTCCTTCCTTCCTTCCTGTCTGTCCCTCTGTTTTTTCTTTATTCTGCTTTTAGGTATGAACTGGAAGCCTCTGGCTATGTTTTAAAAATGTCTCTCATATTTTTATAATTTATTATAAAAGTATTTGACTTTTAGAAGTAGATCCATTTACAATACATATTGATATAGAGGTCTTTAATAATGGAAATAAATGAGGATACATTTTCAATAGATATTGTGTTTCTTAACTATCAAGAAAAATAGAAATTGGCTGAGGTGTTTACCTTTGTTAGGCGTTGTCATTTTGGTTACAACTTACATACCATACACTATATACAACAAAATGAAATGTGACCCTGCCTTGCACCCCCTTCACAATCACTGTCATGTGTAAGCCCACTGTTGCAGTCACCATGTCAATCCACATAGTTAAGAGTTGTCCCATTTTTCACTGAACCTCTACTTAGCTAAGTGTGGTGTTCTTTTCCAGGGACTGGCCATCCTCCCTCATAAACAGCATTCATGGCACACTTTGTGTCCCAGCCACAGGGGGCCTTCCTCTCATGCCCAGGTGGTACTCACCTCCACACCAGTGACTGGGCGCTGCTACCCTCAGAGAGGATGAGCAGGTGGTCCTGGGGTAGACCAGGACTTTACCAACCATAGACTGCCAGCTCCAGGCTCTTCTCCTGGAACCAGCTCAGCCTTCTAGGCACCCTTCTCTGCCACTGAGCTACCCACTTGGCAACTGGCACCCACACCCAGAGTTCCAAACTTCCAAAAAGCCCCCTCTCCCCACCCCATTGAGGGGCTGCAAGTCTTCTCTGACATCTGCAAGATATCTCTGGCGACTGTCCCTGTCCTGGGCGGTCTGACTTTCAACATCTCTCACTTACAGCCACAGCCTGCCAGGGCTGGGTCAGGAGAGTCCCAGAATCAGCCCTCCATCTCGAGCGGCGAGTCTTCCCAGGACTCATTTTTAGGCACACCTGCTACACGTTCATTCTTTGGGAAATAGCCCACTGTTATAGTCCCGAGGCTGTAAGTCTTTTTTGTTTGTTTGTTTGGGCATCACCGCCCTCTGGTGGTGGGAGTAGGAGGTCCAGCCTTGCTGCTGGATTTGAATCTCCAACCCTGTGGGCCGCAGTCCCACGCACAACCACTATGCCACCAGTGCTCAGCCTTATATTTCTTTTCTTTTTTTGATTTTTGGAGGCTGTAAGTCTTTAGGAGACCAAATAGCTTGTTCTTTCTTTCAGAGTCACTGGTCATTGGAACCATTGACCTTGTAGCAGTTCAAGGATTACCAGACGGTGCCACCACCTTATAGCATACTCAGTATTCTTCAATACCATAATGCAAAGGCATCCATTATTCTCTAATATTCCTGATTTATTGTCAGCTGTTACATGATATGAGAAGTTTGAAAATACCAGGTTTAGAGTCAACTGCTTCTTAGGATTGAAAGTGACATCTTAGATCTTTAACACTTTAAAAAATTTCACTTGCAGCAGATTTGACTAACATAATACATTGACTCTGTACTGCTGCTTCCACGGGGGTGATTGACCATCAACTGGAGCTGTCCAGAAGTTTAGCACGTCACTCTATTCTTCAATTACCCCATGTTGCTTGCTGTGAGGATTTTAGTTTTTGTTACAATAAGTTGTAATCTTTACCGAAGGCTGCGTCTTTGAACTTAGTCAGCAAGTGTATCAAGTCCTCTTTGCTTTCATGAAGCCTAGGCGTATTGTCTGCTGTAGTAAACAAACATGGAGGGCCATATCAAACCTTCTCTGGCTTACCTATGGTCCCAAGGCAGAGATTCGGCTTGCTTTCACTCTCCATCCTTTTTCAAAAACCAGCCTTTCCTCTCATGGCACACTGCCGGGCTGAGATCTGGAACTCGTTGCATATGGGGGTTTGTTAAGAAAGGTAACAGGTTACCACAAATCAGGATTAGAAAACACTAAGGATAGTCCCCGCTCCATAACAATCCTTCTCAGACAGCAATCAAGTCTCTCTCCAGTCCTCAGCCTCTCAGCTACTGGTCGGTCTCTCGGCATCTCCCTGTGAACTGGGAAATCAGCCTGTTTTTCTCCCTCACCACCCCGGAGTTTCACTGTTGCTCCTCTGTTCTGTCTCATGCTTCCGTGCCTTGCTCTGGTCTTGGCCTGGCTCTTTTGTTCTAAGTTCATTATCTCTGAGCCACATTCTCTAGTGTTTCTAGTCTGCTTCTGTCACTTCATATGGAAATCTCAAATGTACTCTTCCAATAGTCTGGGAATTTCTATCTGACCCAAATGGCTCTTTCGGGGAGAGGAATGGCTTAGAGTTGTGGATTTTGTCTTTTAGTAGACCATATCCTCAAAGAATAAAGGGGGCGATTTGGTTCATACCCTCAACAAAATAATAGACTGAATCTCACCTTAATCCTGTACATGAGCATACTAGTACACTGGGCAAGATATATAACACTGTCAGTGATATCACATGCAGGTAAATTTTTTTCTCAACTTCATCCAACATCCATTACAGCAGTACATTGACCAAAGAAACTAAACTCACTGCCATTCATAGCAACCCTCAGTCAGTTTCCAAGCCTGTGACTGTGGAAGGGGATAGAAAGCCCAGTCTTTGTCCTGCAGGGCCGCTGGTGATTTAGAACTACTGATCATGTGGGTCCCAATCACACGTATACCACTGCATGTCCAGGGCTCCTTCCAGAACATTCAACGGGAACCGCCAAAGGTTTAGGTCAGATTCAGAAGAAGACTTGGAGCCTGGGGTATCATTGCTGATGTCATGTGGATCTTGGCTGAAAACAGAGAATAGCATAAAGATGTTTACTTGTGTTTTATTGACGGTGCAAAAGTATTTGATTATGTGGAGTACAACAAAATACGGGCAGCCTTGAGAAGAATGAGAATTTCAGCACATTTAATTGTGCTCACGTATAGCTTGAACATGGATCAAGAGGCAGTTGTGGGGACACAACAAGGGAATACTGTAAAAACACAACACAGCAAAACAAAAAAAATCCCCAAAAGTCTGTCCTTATGGGCAATTTCCTTCATCTTCAATTCACATTGGTAAGTATATTTATTCAAATTTATTTACTTAAATATAGTATTATCACAGCCAAATGTGGCACCAATGCATGTGATAGTGCAGTGTGGAACAATAGACTTTTATATAAACTTTTTTTTAATAGACTGTGTCCCTAAAGTTGTTCACAAGCTGAAAATATTGAAAAACTAGACACAGCAATTAGCATACCACCTTGTTAGCACTCAGTACATTTAAAAGAATTATCTGGTAATATAAATGAACAGGAAGAAGGCAGAAAAACAAGTTGAAAACTAATGATGTTGAGTAACCAAGTTTAAATCTCTTCCCATTGTCAAATAATGTTTTCCTCAATTTTCTCATTTTCTCAATTCTAGATGTTCCTAAAAGCATCTTTGAAACATTTCTGCTCACATCTGTCAGTTTTATGAGTTAGCTTGAAAACTTCATTTTGTGAACACAGTGTGGAATATAATGGTCAACAATCTATCCAAACTAAAGTGATGCTTTTTAATTATTCAGTGAATAATAATGGGATTCACTTGAGGATGAAGTACTTTGTATTAAAGTTTCAAGTACAAAGTTCATTATTCATAATGGTGCAGTGGCATCGAGTGGGGAAGGCTTATTGAATATGAACTAAACTCTTGCAAGATGAAATTTTCCTTGAGGCATTATTTCAAAGATTGGTTTTTAATTTTTCAGGTCCAGAATGTGGATTTTGTGAGTCCTTCTGTTTCTCAGGGATAGACTCCCACTAGTAAAGTTTAAGAAAGTTAATACTGTTGATGCAGGATTCAAGAACCAACAAACACATGAATCAAACCCAGGCAATGTGCATGAAACAAAGCATTCACTCACTGCCATCAGTGATGGCTGACTCATAGTGACCCCACAGGACACGATAGGACTGTCTCTGTGAGTTTCTAGGACTGGGATTCTTTATAGGGGTTGAAAGTCTAATCTTTCCCCTGTAGAGTCACTGGTGGTTTTGAACAGCTGACCTTGCAGTTAGAAGTACAGTGGGTAACCACTACACCAGCAAAGCATTACTCACATAAAAGAGGCAGAACAATGTGAGCTTGTCAGGCACCAGCTCTTTAGAGGCAACATGTTACTTTCTATGAGGGGTATAAAATGGGTGGTATGTGCATACAGCTCTTATGTCATGGGTGAAAGACTTCATTCCATCCTTCTGAAAATAGATATTAAAGTTGGCCAGCACCCTGTGATGCTCATTAATGAGCAGAACTAAAAAGGTTACTGTTTACCCATAACACAAAGGCATCCCTGATGAGAAGAAACTGGGAAATGGAGAGAAACCCAAATCCAAGCATCTGCTGTCAGGGAATGTTGTAAGCACGACTTCTCACTAGGTGAATTGAATGGCAAGTGCAAGGATCATGACTGATTATCCTATCACTATATGTCTACACCAAAATTCTTATTTATAATAAGAAAAAAATGACTGAAGATAGATCAAACCAAGAGAGCCATACCTCTTCACCCTATAGGCAGACTATACGAAAATATCTTTATCTAAACACTAAGTGGCATATTTTATCTCAGAATATGGTTAGATGTGGTCAGTTTGGACTTGTAGTAACAGTATATGCAATAGAATGAGAAACTGTTTTGTCCTGCACCATCTTTGTAGCTGTTGCTATCTTTGAACCTGTTGTTGAGGCCCTGTGTCCATTTATCTTGTTCAAGGTCATCCTCCTCTGTGTTGATTCTCTGCTTTATCAAGCATGATATGTTCTGCAGAGACTGTCATGTCAAAACTATAAGAGATGAATCTCTTCAGCCTCCATCCTAGGAAGCATTCTGATTGTCCTTTTATCAAGACAGATTTGTTGATTCTTCTGGAAGTCTGTGGGTAGTATATTCAATATTCTTCAATAATATCAGAATTCAAATGTATCAGTGTATGTATGAGAGTTTCTTTTTCCATTCTTCTACTTATGGGTATTTGGTCAGTTAACAGCTTCTTACTATTATGAACTGTGCTGTAGTTAACATCTGTCCATATTCCATCTTTGCCCAGCAGAGGTATTGCTGGATCAAATGGTGTTTCCATTCCAACCCTGGTGGCATAGTGGTTATAGATTGGGCTGAAATCCTCAACAGCAGGAGTTGTTCAGAACCAGGAGTAGTTCAGAACCAGGAGTCACTAGGGAGGAGAGAGATGGGGCTTCTATTCCAGTAAGGAGTATTCCTCTCAGTGACCTATCAGGGCTGTAAAACTCTGCCCTCTAGGCCCATAATGAATTAGAATAGACTTGATGTCAATGAGATAGCAATTCTCACAGTGCCTGTGCATATTTACACACCCACCAGCAGTGTAGAAATATTCAATCTTCCTGCACCCTCTCAAGCATTTGTTTTTCTCTTTTTTAAAAAAAAAATTGGACAATAATTATAAATCTAAGTGTAAGGTACTATCTCATTATTGTTTTAATTTGTATTTCCTGGATAACTAATGGTTGTATTTCTTCATGTGTTTGTTAGACATTCAACTAGTATCCCTTGTGAATTATATCTTATTGTCACTTTTTCATCTTTTACTTGGATTATTTGATTTTTTCCTTATTGGGGTGTTGCTGAAGTTTATAGATTTTAGTAATTAACATCACGTGTCTTGTGTCATTGTTAAAGGCTTTTCCCAAATCTATGGGCTCCCCTTTTATTCTCTATGAAGTCTTTTGATGTGCTTAAGTGGTTTTTTTAAAGTAGGTCCCAGTTATCTATTTCATCTTCCACTGTGCAAGCTTCCTTATTACATTTGGCAGTCTCTATATGCCCTACAATAAGACCCTTAAGCTTGTTCTAATTTTCTCATTTTTAATTCTGTAGCTCTAGGATTTGTATCTAGATCTATAATCCATCTTAAGTTCATTGTTGTGCATGAAGTGAGGCGTAGGTCCTGTTTCATTCTTCTGATTATGAAGATCCAGTTGTTGTAGCATCACTTGTTGAAGAGGGTCTCTCCTGTCCATTTAATGACTTTTGGTCCTTTGTTGAAAATCAGTGCCCTGTAGGTGAATGCTTTCATCTATGGGCTTTCTATCACGTCCAACTGATCTATTATCTATCAGGCTGTTTTGACTACTGTGACTCCTAAGTAGGCTTTAAGTTTGTGTCGAGCAAAGGCTCCTTTTTCACTTCTCTCTGAGAATTTCTTTGCTTATCCTGGGTCTTTCCCCTCTCCCAATGAAGGTGGTAATTAGTTATGCCATTTCTCTGAACAATGAAATTGGGGTTTGAATAAGAATTGTGATTTTTGTAGACTCACTCTGCTATTTCTTCAAAATTGTCACATCCTTTGGAGAATTTCCTTATATGTGGTGGGTCATTTTGGAATCACCTAGTCTTGCCACCCTAGCTTATTGGAACAGAATAAATACATCTGTGACAATTCTCTGACCAAAAACAGTTCTATGCTAGTCAGAAATGTACAAGGTATCCTGGTATGACTCTGGCCCAAAGAATTCTGTGCACCAATGACTGCACTGAGCTATTAGATCCTCCCACTTGGCATATAGGAAGAAGTCACATAGAGAAGTCTAATGTTGGGTCAACACATCCAAAAACTTTAAAGGAGGGAGTAGGAAGGAATCATGAAGAGCAGAAGTCCATGTAGAAGTAAAGCCATGCTGAGCCCTGGTGGCGCAGTGGTTGTGTGCAGGACTGCAGCCCACAGGGTTGGGAGTTCAAATCCAGCAACAGCTTTCCAGGAACAAGGCTGGGCTTCTTACTCCCACCAGGGTAGTGATGCCAATAATAATAATAATAATAATAATAATAATAATAATAATAATAAAAGCCATAAATAAGAAGAAACCACCAGCTCAATAAAAGAATAAGCTGAGCCCATAAATCTTTCCAGGAGCAGAAGGCCTCATCTTTCTCCCACAGAGTCTGAACTGCTGACCTTCCCGTTAGCAATCTAATGTTAACTCACTACCCCACCCGGGCTGCTAATTAGAAGCATGCATGTTGACTTGTGGGTTCATGGCAATTGCAAAGCTTGGAGAATGGCACCTAGGGTACCTGGATATAATGGGAGAAACAATGTTGGCTCAAACCTCATACAACAGCCCCTATTAAACCATCAGCACTCTAGTGTTTGTAATGCCAGGTCATATGGCTATGGGGAGTGTTTCCTCCTTCACTTCCCCTGTGCTACTTTACAATAATTTCTTTCCCATTGTTTGCAGTCACCTAAGTGTTTCTTTGTTCCTGATAGTCTGATCCAGTCTGATAAGTAATTAATTCTGAAATTACCATCTTTTCACTTATATTGAAATTTCTCAGTCATATACGAATAATCTCCTAGGATTTACTAAAGAGTCTCTGGAGTGGCACAATGAGGTGTTAGGTATTAGCTGAAAGGTTCATAGTTCAAATCCACCCAGAGATGCCCTGAATGGAAGTTCCGATGATCTACTTCTGAAAGGTCACAGCCTTGGAAACCCAGTGGAACGTGACTCTGTGCTGAAACACCTGGGCTGTCATGAGCAGGAAGTGACACATGGCAGTGGGTTTATTGTTATTGTTTTTAGAGCTTCCTCTCACAGATAACTGATATATGTTCATTTTACTTCTCACATCATTAGAGGCAGCTTTATTTCCAGAATTCCAGGTGAAGTCTAACTGCTGTTCTCATGAACACACCAGTGAAGCCAGTGTAGACTTAGAGCCTCTCAATAAGTTGTGTGGAGTCCCTTATAACCCTTATTTGATTAAAAACCAAATTACCAGATCACAGAATATTTTATCATCATGTCAAAGAGAAGGATCACAATTTTACTATTTTATATAACTTAATGCATTTTAAGAACAGTCCTCAGGTTCTAGATGAGAGGTGTAAAGGTGTCTTACACACATAAAAATTTGTATGGAAGCCAGTACAGGTGCTTATGGTTCTTAGCTAATCTTACTTTATTGCAAGGAAAGGTTTAAAGACTTTTACTGATTTAAGAGCTGCACATGAATCAAGTGTAAGCAATTGCGATGAGGAATTTGTTGTACATAGAGGTTGGTTCAGTCGTTTTATAGTGAGGGCAAATTTTTATAACATTAAAAGTCATGTAGAAGTTATCCATAAATCAAACATTCATAATCCTGACACAGCCTGTAAGGCAACTTGAAGAAGCCATTGCTTTAACAAGTTACCTGTATTTGAAGCAATGTACCCTTGCTCTAATCGTAAGTCATGTGCAGTCAGATTAAGCAGAGAGTGATTATGGCTGCAGTTTTCTAACCAGATAAAGCAGGTTGTTTATCCTTTAAGTTTATAAAATCATTGCATAATTTCTCCTGTATGCAATTTCATAGCAACAAAATAGCACTTAAACACCAGCAAACTCTTAGCCATATGATCAATATGAAAAGATGCCCAATGGCCTATCCTTTCCACACAATCTAATGCTCTGATCCTAAAAAGAAAAACAATATCAATCACAATGGAGAATGTGAGGGAATCACGGGACATCCTGTCCACAGAAGAATAAACTGGGAAGTATAAAACATGATTTTGTTCAGTGCAATTTTCCATCAGAATAGGAAATAAAGCAAAGAAGGATTATACCTGCTATCTCTTTGTAATATCAATTTCTACTATTAGTACATCCGCTCTCCTTTTCTCTATTACCCTGGTGATTCAACCACAGGTTACCTAACTTTGTAATGTTGGACTTTTCAAAGTTTCAAGTTCAGGTTACAGTCTAGAAATTGAGAGGTGCACTTATGCTGCTGAGTTAAAATACAATAGAAGCCCAGGAGAGAGGAGCTTCCTTCTCTCAAAAGATAAGAATTGACATGAGAAGCTTTGGGTAGAATTTGAGGAAAAGAATCATAATAGCTAGTGAGTGGATGGGGTGGGGGGTTGTGATTTCCTTGACTAGACATGGGGGTGGGGGGTAGTATTCAACTCCATCTGATCCCAAGGCCAATTGACACAAGGCACAGGGCAGACATGCCTCCACCTTTCAAATATCGTTATTCTCCTGAACCATTTGTTCCCACCCTAGCACTCTACTTCATGCCTGGCTTCAATAATCTGTTATAAGGATCACACAGAACTCACCAATGAAAATCCTAACAAAGTTTTATTAGGGAAGCTAAGGAGTTACAAAATGTTAAGGATCAAGTTATTTTTGCCTCAATGCCTCATCTCAGCAAGCATGTCTCTGGTTCTGATCCTCTTCGCCAAGTGGGCCCTTAGCCTTTGTCTCATTCCATGAGGCCAGAACCCACCCACAACTCTGCCTCATCGTCTCTACATGGGACTCTGCCGTTACCCTGTCTCTGGTCTCAGGACTGTGGCCTCCAGTGATTTAGCTCTCGAAACTACTTTAGGCAGAGATCTTGCCTGTGCCCTGTTGGTGGTCTTTGGATTCTTTCTCATCTTGTTTCTGAGATGGCCATTTTATACCCAGTGGAATAGCAACAGTGGAATAGCAACACTGACTAACCTCTCTCTCTCTCTCTCTCTTTTTTTTTTTTGTGACCTCACTGTCCTGGTGGGAGTAGGAAACCCAGCCTTGCTTCTGGAGAGCTGCTGCTGGATTTTAACTGTCAAGCCTGTGGGCCGCAGTCCTGCACGCAACCACTAGGCCACCAGAGCTCAGCCGACTAATCTCCTCTTACTAAGGGTTTTCACACCCTGTTTGCATGGTCCCACTCAATCATTTGGTGGTAATTACAGAGGCATGGATAGAGAAACCATACCAGGTAGTAATAGTTCAGTGTTCTAGAACCCCTCTCCTTGAGTTACCTACTGTTCCTTGTGATTTGGCACATCCTGAGAGTTAGCTCCCTGACTGGCAAGATTTCCCAGACTGAATCTCTCAGGGGGTAAGCAATCCCTTCTTCCCACACGTTTTAGCATAGTAGAAGTGGTCCTGATGTCTGAGAACTGATGTTGGGAGTTCAGCTTGAAAAAAAGGGAAGTGGTTCACCTAGCTAGTCCTTTGCTCTAATTCATCACACCTTAAAGAGCGAGGATAGTTTGCTGGGAACGCACCTTTAACATGTAGAACGTGCTGACTCATACAGACCCTCTGTGCATTTTCAACAATGTAACTATTGAAAGAGTAGAAAACCCAGTCTTGATCCTTCGGAGCTGCGGGTGGTTTTCAACTGCCAACTGTTTGGATCACAGCAGAACTCCTAACCAATACACCAGCAGGGCTCCTTAGTTAGAACAGAATACTTCCATGTAAGCGTGGTTTAGAATAGGCTTATATGTAGGCACTCAAAATTGAGGCAATGCATTCATTAAAAAAGAAGTTTTGGAGAAATTAGAAATTGCAAGGGACAGTAATAAACTTTTATGTATATGCAGATTGTAAAGTTGCTGTTATCTTTATATATAAGCGGCATTTCCAAATGAAAACAGTATCTTGTTAGGATTATTTGACTTGCATGAGTAGGGGAAAATGACGGGGGAAAAATAGCATTGAGACCCATCTAGAATATGTCGTGCTTTAGCTTTGTGTTCCTGCTCTCATAGGTAAATATAAAACGTCTAAAATTGAATTTCTTAATTGTTGTAGATTTTAGAGCAACTTCTGTTCTATAGTGAATTTGTAAGTATTTTGCATGACAATCCACATTTATTGTTTTAGGAAACTCCGCTCCCTCCCCCGGAAGAGTTTTAAATCAAATTTCTAAACTGGCTTCTTGTTTAGAAGCCAAAATTCTCTGACTAGGGTCAGCGTCTTGCTGTGGATTCCATCCTCTCACTGCCATCTTCCCAGAAACAAATGCAAAAGTCCCCAGAGGGACTCAGAGGCCCAGCAGCACTCGTTGACAGAGGCAACACTGCGAATGCAGAGGAATGCTGGGGGTTGTTCTTGTTTCTGTTTCTAGGTCGTGAGTCTTACAAGTCACAAAGTGTGAAATCTGAAAGGGTGTGAACAGAATTTCAAGACAAAATTAATAAAATTTGGAACAAACTTAATTTGACACTTCTTTAATCATCTACATAAATACTGTGTAGTGTTTTCCTGGTAATTGGTAAACTCGTCCTTTTGAAGGAAATGTAGGTCTTTACATGAAAAGCTGAATGGAAAATCATGGGAGGAAGGATAAAGATGTTCAGTAGGACAGATTTGGAAGATGTGTGTGGCTTCTGCTTCTCCACTCTCCCCTCCTCCCAGAGCCTCTTGGTATGGCTTTTGGTGGTAGGGTCTCTGGATTTGGTTCCAACCCTGTGCACAACAGAACAAAAACCAGCAAGGTTCCGTGTTGTAGTTGTGGTGCTGAAGAAGAATACTGAAAGTGCCTGGATGACAAAAGGGCAAGCCCGCCTGTCTTGGAAGATGTATAGCCAGAGTGCTCCTTAGAGGCAAGGATGGCAGGACTCTATTGAACATACTTAGGACATATTGTCAGGAGAGACCAGTCCCTGGATAAAGGACATCATGCTTGGTAAAGTGGAGGAGCAGAGAATAAAAGGAAGATCCTCAAGACAGTGGCTGCAACAATGTGCTTGGATATGGGAACCTGGCCTGTGGGAGTGGATCAAATGATCCTGGTCTTGAGTGACTGTCCATTGCGAATAGCTGGAAGTGACTGGAAACTCTCACCAGGTCCGATCTCAAGGACTTTCTTCTGAGGTGCTCTGGGTGAACTCAAGCCATCAGTTGCTTCACACACATTGGGTTAGTTACTAAGCCTATTATCCCTTTGCACCATCCAGGGACTACATTTTTCTCATCTATCTCAGTTATGTAATTTGCCTTAATCCCTCTCAAACAGCCTTCACTTCTCCTCTTAGCTTTGGCTCTGCTTAACTAGTTACTATTCCCCTGCCCATCTGGTTCTGCTTCATCAAAACGCAAATCAACCTATAAAAAGACCCCTTTTCAGACCACTGCAGATAGGAGATACCAAACAAGGAGCGTATTCAGTTGTCAGAGAAATAGAAAGTCCATGAATAATCACACATCCGTTTTTGTCCTCTCGTGTGTATGTGAAGTAAATATACTGTTTTTTTTCATCACATCAATAATAATGGGATAGAATTGTATTGAGGGGAGACATAGCAATACTTTTAGAAACAGTGCTACAGAAGTAATGAACATCTGTGCTCCTCCATTGTCATGTGTTCAAAATGCAAAAGGCCAAGGAATGAACACAGGGAGATCCTGTGTCTGTCTCCTGCCACTTTCTGAATCTGTCTGGAAGCAGTCAGTATTACTGGTTCACAGTGTATCATTTTAGAGAGATTCTATGTATATTCTCGGTTTCACCCCCTGTTTTCTCTTCACTGTATCTTTGGGGTTCTTAGCAAGTGTACACAACTTATAATTATGTACAAATATGGAACAAAAGACTCCAATGTTCACACACTAAGAGCAATCAGTGATGAAGTGTTGTTGGATGTGCAGACTCAAGGAAACCGCAACACTGAGGGGCTTGTTTACATCATTCTTGCAGGTTCTGAAAAGAATACTACATAAAGAAGAGATATTGTTTAGTGTCTTGGACCAGTGTTTAAAAGATGAACATTAAATATATTTTTTAATTACTTTGGGTGGGCTTTTCTATGGTCAAGTCCAGAAATGTGCTGTATTTTAATTATCTGCAAACTCATCTTTGTGAAATTCCTTTGTATTATATGAGCAAGAGAGAAAAATATGGAAAAATAGAGCCACAGGAAGAGAGAGAGCGAGAGAGCAAGAGAGCGAGAGCAAGAGAGAGAGAGAGAGAGAGAAGAGAGAGCGAGAGAGAGAGAGGAACATAATGAAGTACAAGAAGACTCAAACAGAGAGAAAAACAAGTTTAGAGTAAAACATAGCTAATACCAAAAGCCAAACCCAGGGTCATGGAGTCACTAGTGCTTCCCACACATTGGGTTAGTGACACATCGGGTTAGCTACCCTAGGACCAGAGTAGAACTGACCTGTCGGGTTTCCAAGAGGGCCAGGTCCTGTCGCCATGGAGTGGCTAGTGAGGTGAGCTAGCCTTTTTAATTTTGCTTAGAAGCTGAGCTATTTAACCTCTGAGTCACCAGGCTTCTTTACATTTAGTCATACATAAGAATGACTCACACTCTTTAGTCAGAAGCATAATTTGGGATAGAAACTATTTGGTTGTGGGGGTGGTTAGGAGATGACTGGAGCATAAAAGCAGCAATTCTCCACCCCATTAATTCCTTCGTCAAAGTTCTTTATTGTTCAAATATCACTGCAGAGCTCCTGCTCTGAGTTGCTGATTTAGGATGACTCTTACCACACTCTAAAAATACTTTGTAGCTCACTGACATCAAGTCAATTCTCACTCATAGTGAGTGACCCTATAGACAGGAAAGAACTGCCCTTTGAGGTAACTCAACAAATGTCACTCGACAGAAGTTACACCCCAGGTGGCATAGGAATAAGAACAGAGACAGATTCTGTGGATGATTTTGAACTTCTGTCCCTGCAGATCACAACCTAAAGCAGAATCACAATGTCACCAGAGTCCCTTTTGAAGCATTTAAGATGCCTGTGAATTCCACAACTCAGAAACTGAATAAGAACAAGTAGAATACAACTCTGAAAGTTAACGGGTGGAGTCTAGCCTGTCAACCGGGTCACAGCCTGAGGGTGCCTCCTTGTGGGCATGGCCTTCTCATAAGGAGGCATCAGGAACCTCCCTCTCTCTCTCCTCAACTTTACCTACCTGTTGATGAGTCAGGATGAGACCAGCAGGAGCCCTGTGATGGGGCCACTGTCATTGGATCCACAAGACTCTTCACCCACCAGCCTGTGAGCTTCCTGCATTTTGCATCATTACTTGTGCTTGTGTGAGTCTAAAGAGGGATTTATAGACCAGTATGGACTTGATCCAGACTGGGCTGGGATGTTTTCCTAATATCAAACTACTTCTCTCTTACACATATATAAGTGCCACTGGATTTGTTTCTCTAGTCAATCCAACCTAATATATCCATGGTAATCAATGCCAGCTAACAGCACACACCTCATGAAGAAAAGCAGTTACAGTCATCACATTGGGGGTGAGTGAATAATACATGCCTGACTAGTATGGCCCAAGACTAATGTTATAAATACCCAAATGGTCTTTTGCAGGAAAAAGGTTCCCCAACCTATTACTGCCTTCCCTTCAGTAAAATATCTATGCTGTCACCAAAATAGTCAATCTCTGGTTTAAATTAATTTTAACACCTTAACATTCTTCTCCGATGTGCAGATGAAGTTCCATACTCACTTGTAATCTATACAGGAGACTCATTGTTCAGATTTCTCTCTGCTCTCCAAGTGACAGTCCTCTCCTTATGCCTCAATCTCTCTAATCTCCTCCTCATCTCTGTGTTTTAGGTTGAAACACAAGCGATTATTTCTAACGTGTCTGCACTTCCTTTCCCAGTCTCTCAAAACTAACTTCAAGGATAATCCCCACTGGGATGCCTTCTCAGACTTTCATCCCCGTAGTAAATGTATTGTTTCATTAATCATCCTGTAACAAGAGGGGATTTGGAGCTGTAAGCCCTTGGAAGTGACTATTTGAGGCTAGAGCAATTGTCTGAAAGGGGTAGTTCCCTAACAAGTGTTTATTACTTAGATTAGGTGTTCATGTGAGTGAATTAGAGGTGCTGCTATCTCGTAGCGGAAACAAAACCTTCTAAACCATCCTTTGCAGGACCCATGTCTTAAAGCAAAAATAAAACCCACTATCATTAGATCAGTTCTGATTAACAGCAACCACAGAGGGTCCCCAGGGTTTCTGAGACTATACATTTTTATGGGAGTAGACCGTTTTATCTGTCTCTCAGCAAGTGGCTAGTGTGTTTGAACCACAGTCTTTTGATTACAGTCCAGTACCTTCTATTACATAGCATTTTTGTCATCCATATTGCCTATTTTGACCTTTTTCATTTCTGTATTCCAATGGCTAGCAGAGTCAGTAACTCTGTTATAGTCGGGAAAGTCATGCTAGGTTGAATGTCTTTGTCAAATGGATCAACATTCTGAATATCTAAGTCTTACTGAACAAAGTGGCAAGCCTAGGTTGCACAAGTGGTTTACAATGTACTCTAACCTAGGAGTTGGTGGTTTAAGCCTAGGCAGTGGTTCTGCAGAGCAAAGACATGGTGCGTTGCTTTTATACAGATTGCCAGTAAGACAGAGTGGTGGACCTCGTGGTCCACAAGGCCTCCAAGGAGTAAGAGCCCCCGTGGACCACCAGCCCCAGCAACAATGCTAGAGGAAGAGAGGCCCTCTGCTGCTGGGGAGTCTTTGCCCTCAACTTAAACCCCCACTACACTGAGAATATTCCATCCAGACCTCCTGAAGAAAGGGGAGGGCCTTAGCGAGCCTGATTCTGTCACGTACCATCAATAAAGTACACAGTACCCAGCCCCCCAAAAAAGATTGCTAGCAAGAAATCTCTGTGGTCCTCTGGCGCACCTGGAGTTGCCATGATTTGAGCGTCAACTTGACAACAGTTCACAACAATGAACAGAAAAGTAACGTAACTGAGAAAATGGTGGTTTTGTTGTTCGTTGCTGGCAAGTTGATTCTGACTCATGTTGACCCTGCAGGTACAAAGGAATGCTCCATAGTTTCTTCACTCACAGTTTACTAGAATGCTCCTGAATATCTTTATGCTGTCAACCTTGTGGCCACGCAGCACACTCTTACCGAGATGAACAGCCTCCGGACTCCTAAGGAGTCTTGGTGATGGGGTGGTGATGTTTTGAGCTGTTAGCCAAAAGGTCAGAAGTTTGACTCTCCCAACCACTCTGAGGGAGACAGACTTGGCTTTCTGCTCACATAAAGAGTTATAGTTCAATAAATCCACAGGAGCAGTTCTGCAGGGTCATAAGGAGTCCGAATTAATTCAATGGCAGTGACTTTGGTTTGTTTGGGGGAGGATCTCCTAGAAAATAATAAAAGCTCAAATGTGAGGTAGACTTTAGGATACCTGAGTGTTTTGATGCACATTTCACTTAATCTTTATGGTAACTCTGTATAATTCTGCATACACCAACCATATTTCAGACCAAGGTAAGAGATCAACCAGTCTTAAAGCCATAAGCAAATGTCACATCTCACCTAAGAACAGCTATTTGGTTGTCAGCTAAAGGATTTTACAAAGTGACTTACCCCTGTATTATTCTGTTATTGAATATTCTGCTGTTGTTGATTGGTTCGGTTGAGTCCGTTATGACTCACATTGACCTGTGGACAAGCGAATGAAGCATGGCTCATCCTCACTGTTGACATAACTGTTGTTAAATTTGAGCTCACTCTTGCAGCCACTGCATCAGTGTAATGTGTGTCATTGAGGTTCTTCCTCCTCCACTCCCCCTTCTTCTTTGCTAATTTTCTGTTTTATGAAGCATGATGTTGTTTTTCCAGGGGCTGGACTCTTCTGATAGCGTGTTCAAAGTGAGTGCAAGAAAGTATTGCCATCTTTACTTATAAGGAGAATTTTGCTTTATTTCTTTCAAGATGAATTTATTCTTCTAGCAGGAAGTAATTCCTCTAGACATCAAAATATGGATTCTTGGCTCACCGTATTTTACCTTATACTAATCTTTATTGCTGCTGAAATAAGGCTGAGAATTATATAAAATTTGGTTTCATTTGGCATCATATTACTCCCAACTTTATGTTATTGCTTTTGTGTATTTTTGTTTTATGCAAACAACCATCATCGGACAGTGAAAGACATTATTTTTTTAATGTAAATTATCAAGGGTTTGTGATGGAGGGAAGGTAGTGGAGGGAGGGAAAATGAGCTGATACTGAGGACTCAAGTACAAAGAAAATGTTTGAAAAATGGTGATGGCAACAAATGTATAAATGTGCTTGACACAATGGATGTATATATGAATTGTGATAATAGTTGTATGAGCCCTCACTAAAATGATTTCTTTTAAAAGAAAGAACAAAAACAATGCTCCACAAGACATTGCTTTGTTTTTATATACAGTATCTTTAATTTTCATATTTTATCTCTCCTGTTTCTTATTCTTTTCTGTAGCTTGTACATTTGTCTGGGATCCTTTTTCCTCAGCTTGAGAAAATTCCCTTGTATTTCTTGTAGTTCAGGTCTGCAGGCAACAATGAATCTTAGCTTTTTTTTGCTGAAAGTCGTTTTGGTACTTTCACTTTCAAAGGAAATTTCCACTCATTCTAAAGTGCAAGGTTGACAGTTTTTGTTCTCTTTGGTTATTAAAAGATACCATTTAATTGTCTTCTGATTTCCATAGTATCCACTGAAAATTTAAATTAAGAATTATTGTTCATATTTGAACTTATTACCCCTCATTTTGCCTCTAGTTGTTTTAAAATCTTATCAGTCATTATATATATATATATATATATATATTTATTTCTTTAATCATTTTATTGGGGGCTCATACAACTCTTATCACATTCAATACACATCTATTGTGTGCAAACCACACTTGTACATTTGTCATCATCATTCTCAAAACATCCTCTTTCTACTTAAGCCCTTGGTATCAGGTCCTCATTTTTCCCCTCACTGCCTCCTCACCTCCCTCATGAACAATTGATAATTCACAACGTTTCATTATTTTGTCATATTGTACACTGTCTGATGTGTCCCTTCACTCATTTCTCTGTTGTCTGTACCTATATGTAATCCTTACAATTGTTTTCCCCTTTCTACTCCACCTTCCCTCCACCCTTCTGGTGTCACTACTCTCACCACCGGTCCTGAAGGGATCATCTGTCCTGTATTCCCCATGTTTCTGACTCCTATCTGCACCAGTGAACATCCCTGATCTAGGCAGATTTGTAAGGTAAAATTGGGATCATGATAGTGGGGGCAGGGTGAAGGGAAGGAAGCATTAAGAACCAGAGGAGTGCTCCATACTTCACTGCTGCTATGCTCTACCTTGACTGGTTCAACTCCCCACATCCCTTCTGTAAGGGGATGTCACTTCACCTACAGAGGGACTTTGGGTCCCCAATCTGTATTCCCCCTCATATATATATATATATTATATATATAATATATATATATATATATATTTAGTTCTTTGATGCCTGATACTTGATCCCTTTGACACCTCATGGCCACACAGGCTGCTGTGCTTCTTCCATGTGGGCTTTGTTACTTCTCAGGTAGATGGCCACTTGTTTACCTTCAAGCCTTTAAGATCCCAAAATATACTATATATTTTGATAGCTGGGCACCATCAGCTTTCAGTCATTATATATTTTTAAGTAATGTAATTTCTGTTTAACTATTTTAATAAACTTCAGATCTCTGGAAAAATTCTCTCATGTTCAAACACTTCTCCAAACTTCAATCCTTTTTTAAAAGCATATTTCTCGGACTGAGCCCCGGTGGCATAGTGGTTGTGCACGGGACTGCGGCCCACTGGGATGGAGGTTCAATTCCAGCAGTGGGGCTGGGCCTCCTCCTCCCACCACCGGAGAGCAGTGATGCTCCCCCCCCCCCAAAAAAATAAATAAAAATATATTTCTCAGGTGATATATGCACCTAGTTTCTGTTCCACAAGTGTGTGTCTCTTATGTCAGGTAGAACAGGGGCTGCACACAATGAGATTTGTCAAGATTAGCAGGTGAGTGAGAGTGGGGCCTGTCCACACTTCTGGTTAATGAGAAGGTTCAGGGAACAAAGGGATGGTCATGCTTTTCTACTTACCAGCCACTGTTGTGGGCACTTAGGAGATCCTGAATGAATGGCACCAATTCTCAAGTCACAACCCCCATTGGTATTTTCAATTGTCTCATATGCATGTGAAAGTTGGAAATTGAAAAAGGAAGATCACAGAAGAATCGGTGAATTTGAATTAGGGTGCTGATGAAGACTATTTAAAGTACAATGGATTGATAAAAGGACAAACATCTGTCTTTGAAGACAGATATTCATACAGTCAAAATGCTCCTTAGCAGCAAGGAAGGCAAGATTTAAGTGTCATATGTTTTGGACATGTTTTCAGGAGAAACCAGTCCTTGAATGAAGCCTCATGCTTGGGAGAGAGGCTGTGAAAATAAGGATGACCTTCAGTGGGATGGATGGACACAGTGGCTGCTCTGACAGGCTCAAAAATTAGAACAAGTATGAGGATGGCATAGGACGAGGCAGGACTTTGTTCTGTTGTACACAGGGTTGCTACGAGTCAGAACCAACTTGATGACACATAATCAAAGCCTCATCAGAATGTTCCTTGCAATAATTCATGTCGCTGCATCATGTCAGGCTAAACTGACAATTCACAGTCCTTTTTGTCTCCTTGTCTATCATTTTAATTCAGATTCTTCTTCTAGTTGGTATTGAGTCCACTCCTTTAAACTTTCCTGTGAAAATTAGGGTTTCAGAATTCTCTTCTATATTGTCTTCATTCAGTCTCTCCTATCTTTGTTGTCTGTTCTGACAACATGTCCAAAATATGTGACAAAGAACACAATGAAGAACTAACTTCTCCACTTGAAGGAAGGAGCTACTGAAAAGCATATTCATATCTTCAATCATTGTTAGCTTACTGAAAGACTAATGGATTGAAGCAGAATGTTATTGGAGTTTGTGCCAAAGGATGGGCCTGTTAGGTTGAGGGCATTCAAAATGTGATAAAATAGAAGTTGATATCTCATAGTTGAATTGACTATGGTGATGTGAGTTGGATAAATCCTGTGGAAATGAGCATTTGGGATCTTCAGTTGTTGAAGAGGCATGACTCAAAGTAAGAACAAACAACTGCAAAAATAGTTAATTATCAGAATTTAGCAGGTACAACGTATGAACCTAGGAAATTTAGAAGTCTTCAAAAATGAAATAGAATACAAATAGATCAATATCCATCCTAGGCATTAGTGAACTGAAATGGAATTATATTATCCATTTTGAATCAGAAAATCACACGATTTACTATGTCAGAAGTAACATAAACAAGAGGAATGGGTGGCATTCATTGTACAGAAGGACACTGCAAAATCAATCATGAAGTAAAATGTTATCTGTGATAAGATCATTAAAGGGTTTTGCAAAATCAACCACTTGTTCAAAGCAAATAATTTTTCCCACAATACAAAAAGCTAGTTTACACATGGACTTCTCTAGATGAAACACAGAAATGTAATTGATAATATCCGTGGGAAGACACGATGGAGGAACTCAGTAACTAGAATTGGGCCAAGGAATGACTGTGGGAGATATTGTCAATAACTCATATGTAAGTTCAAGAAAAAGCTAAAAATACTTAAATAAGTTCACAGTAGCCAAAATATGACCTCCAGTCAATCCCACCTGAATTTGAAGGCATCTCAAGGACAATTTGGTGCATTGAGTGCTACTGACAGAAGACCTGGTGAGCTGTTGGAGGACATCAAGACCATCATTCATGCAGAAAACAAAAAGTCATTAAAAACACAAGGAGACAAGAAAGAAAAGATCAAAGTGAATGTGAGAAGAGACTGACATTTGCTCTTAATCAAAAAGTAGCTAAAAAAGAAGAAATGAAGACAAAGAGCTAATTTTTAAAATTTAAAGGGCAGCTCCAGAAAATGAAGAAAGTGTTCAAATGAAATGTGCAAAGCGTAGAATTAGAAAAGCAAAAGGAAAAACATACCCAGCATATTTTAAAGTGAAGGAACTCAAGAAAAAAATTGAGACTCAAGTTGCAGTATTGAACTAGTCAATATTCTACCATTTCAGGAGGTAGCACATGAGCAAAAATCAAGGGTGGAGAAGGAAGAAGTTCAAGCAACATTGAACGCATGAGCTGAAATCAAATCTCCAGGCATTGATGCAATATCAGTTGAAATGTTTCACCAAACTTTTGAAACACTATAACTCTCACTTACCTATGTCAGAAAATTTGGAAGAGCTCCTTGACATACTAGCTGGAAGAGATTCATATTTGTACTCATTACACAGGATGCTCAAATTATAAAACAATACCATTGATAACACATTCAAGTACAATTTTGCTAAAGATCACTGAACATCAGTTGAAGCAGTACATTTACAAGGAGCTGCCAGATATTCAGGCTGGGTTCACAAGACGAATTAGAACAAGGGCTATTAATCCCTGTTGATGTCAGATGAATCTTGGCTCAAAGCAAAGAATACAAGAAAGTTGTTTACTTGTGTCATATTGATTCTGCCAAAGCATTGGACTGTGTGGATAATAACAAATTATGAACAGCTTTGAGAAGAATGGGAATTCTGGAACATTTTATTGTGCTCGTTCAGAACTTGGACCTGGACTTTGTTGAATCTCTTCTCATGCTATTTCAATATATACCTGATCTACAGGAACAGTCTTTCAGCACCTATTTTCTACTTCTAAGCACTTGCTTCCTCAGTTATATTAATAGACAGGAACCAAAGATGTTAATGTACCTCTGACAATAAATGCAAGACAGTTATAATTTTCTGGAGGGAATTCATTCCACCAAGAGCAAGGTCTTTCGGGGAAGGATCAAGCTCCTGAATTGGTGGAAGGGTGACAGAAATCCAGTACCACTTGACCAATCAATTGTCTGAATCTGTGACATGAGATGGATATCCTACAAAAATTATGTTTCTTTGGATACCTCATAAGACAATACTTCTTACAATATCCCTCAGCCTCTTTAGCCAATTTTAGTAGTGTTATGACTGAGGTATCATTGCATATATAACAATGAACAAAGAAGAGAAGTTGACATTTTATCAAATGCTGTTTCATATAATGAGATGATCATAGGTTTCTTTTCTTTTTCTTAGCTGTGATGAATTATGTCAAATGGTTTTTTAATGGTAAGCCAAACTTGGATCCTGGGAATAAACCCAACTTTTATAATCTATTTCCCTTTTTACATACTGCTGAGTTTGGCTTGTTAACGTTTTGTTGTTTATATTTTTGCATTTTTAATCTTCCTGTCTTATAATGTCTCTATTGAGTTTCGCTATCAAGGTTATGCTGTACTCATAAATAGAATTTGGAAATTTTTTTCTTTTTCTACTCTCTAGAAGAGTTCATGTCTATTTAGAGTTATTCCTTATTGAATATTTTGTAGAACTCATTGTTAAAGCCAATTGAGACTGGAGGTTACCTCAAAAATATTTTATTATTATGTATCTTTTTAGTACATATTTGATTTATAATCTTATATTTTTCTATTAATATTAATAAGATATAACTTTCTTCTAAGAATTTTTCCTTTGCATTAACATTTTTAAAAGTATCAATATAAAGGTAATACTGCACTTATATTACTCTTTTAATATATAATTAATATGTCATTTGAAAACATGATACTTATAATTAATATCACCTTTCAGTTTTTCTTTAATCACTTTCCCATTTCAATTTTTCCCAGCACTTTTATTGGCATATAATTTACATAGCATACAATTGAGAAGTTCAATCATTCAATCATATCAAAGGGAACTGATATGCCTGAGCACCCATGCCATGGTTAAATCACCTTAAGATGAGTTATGTGATCACGATCAGGTCTCGTGTCCCCTCCCTTTGCTGCCTTCATTATCCACATCTGAAACCCCCCCTTTCCTCCCTATTGTCCATCCCCTACCCCTGTATCCCTGATGCACCTTGTATCCATGATGACCACTATGCAGCCACTCCTTCTGTGCTGCACCGATGGAAAACCCAGGAGAAAACAATAAAAATCATATCACACTAAGCTGTTGATCGTTGTGATCAGTTCCCCTTTTCTCTCTTCCCCTCCTCCTCTTCCCCCTACCCTCCTGGTATCACTATTTCCACTCTCATTCCTGGATTCTGCGTGATCTACATATAACCATACATCCCTCTACAGGAGAAGGAGCAACAGGAAACATGGGGTGCGGGAGGGAGAGAGTGGTCAGTCTGAGAGATGAAAATAATAACAATGTATCAGGGAGTTATGAGGGTGGGGGGAAGGGGGGAGAAATAAAAGACCTGATACCAAGGGCTCCAGGGAAGTAAACATCTAGAAAAGAATGACAACGTATGTGCAAACATGCCTGATTCAATTGATGTATGGATTGTGATGAGTTGTATGTGCCCCCAATAAAATGATTTTAAAAAAATCACACTAAAGTGGTAACAATAAGATTATATTAGTGTAAAGACAAAAATAGAAACAATGTGCCCACCTGATCTATGGCCCTGAAGACCTTCCCCACCTAACATTCCCAATAGCATCCTCAGTCGCTCCTCCCCCCCTCCTAGAGATCAGTTCTCTCTCTCCTCCCCTCAACAGACATCCACTTCACCATTCCTTCATCCTACTTACGTCCTGCTCCTTCCATCAGTAAGCCTCCTCCCTCTGACAGGGCTGCCTTCCTCTACGGGAGACCTCACCCCAGATTCACGCAGTACTGCTTTGCAGAGAGCATCCCTACTTCCCACTTCCATTTGATCCCAGCTGTTGTGAGGTGCCCTCCAACCAAGTGAACTACACCATACTAACCTGGAGTAAAAGGCATGTGGTTCATTGGTGCTGGTCCACCTCTTTTCCAGGCTGTCTAGTCTCCCACTAGAACACTGCTTGGCCTGCCAGCTTGAGCTTGTGCCATTCTGCTGCTTGTTCCCACCGCAGTCAACTCTGTTCGATCTGTGATGCTTTGGGTGCTAGTGCGGTCTTCTGTGTTTTGGTTTCTGGGTATTGTTACCCCCTGTGGTGATCTCATGTTCTTATGCTGCAGTTGTTTTTCTGCCTATAAAGAACTGAGTAGTGATGCTGGGTTTGTTTTTACAAATTCTCTAAACATTTCTTTATTTTAGAAAACTTTTATTTTTTTCTTGAAGTCTTGCTTGATACAGGATTCTTGGACTGCAGTTGTTGTCTTTCAATGTTTGGAATATGTTGCTCCTTTTTTTTTTCTTTTCTACCTGGTCTCTGTGAGAGGGCTGAGCTTATTCTTATCTATTTACCATTATGCATGGCTGTTTTTTTCACTCCCTACCTGCTCTTGAGAGTCCCTCTTTTTGTTTGAAGTTGGGCAATTTACTATATGTCTTGGTGCATTTTTTGAGGTGGGATTAATGTAAGCACTGTTCTCTCTACTTCCTGGATGCTTACTATCTCCTCCTTTGTAATATTTCAGAAATTTTCTTCCAAGAATTCCTTACTATTTTAAGTGTAGGCTTATTTGTTTCTTCCTGCCAGGGACCCCCAATAATTCAAATATTGTTGCACTTCATGGAATCCATATTCATCTTCAGGTTTTCTCCATTTTCTTTTGCTTTTTTCTTTGCTTCTCTTGTTTGCTGAACTCTGCTTAGTTAGTTATTATCTTGAGTCCACTAATTTGATTTTCCATTTCTTTGATTTTATTGTTGAGATTTTTCCAACCTGGTTCCTGAATTCTGCTACTTCATCCCTTTACTCTTGCATTTCCCTTCAGTACTTTTATCTCTGTGTTTTCATGATTCATCCTCTAAATTCTTGTAGGGCTCTGAACAACATTCTCTTGAATTGCCTATCTGAAAATTCAAGAACTGTTTCTTCTGTGTAAACTGTTAAGTTTGGGTCACCTCCAATAATTGATTTTTGCTTCTCTAGATACTTTGTGGGAGCTGTTGGTGTTGGCAGTTGTCGGGTCTCATCATGAGGAGCTGTGTTGGTTATGGGATTTGTAGAGAGAAAGGGCTGGCTCTTTAGGTAGGGGGAGGATCAGCTAGGGGCCAGAAAAGGTAATGTGTGTGGATGATGAGAAGAGGCTAATGGGGTGAATAGGAGAGAGAGTACACAGGTGTTCAGGAGTATGTTATAGTTAGAAAGTCTTCCCATTAAGTGTGTTAATTTTTAATAAGGTGGTGGAGAGGTTAAGTTAGAGGAGAATGGGCATTGTGAAAGTGTAGGAAACAATTTCTAGAGGTTGGGGTGGTTGGGGTGTGCAAGGGATATGTGAAATCTACCAGAGTTGACATTGTAATTTATGAAAGGGAAGATGTGTCCTATTATTTGTGATTATAACAGAAGTATCCTTTACGGTAGATTGTTGTACAACTCAGAATCCTCCATTCCTTAAGTGTGATCCCAAGGTAGATCTAGGCTATTGTAGAGAGTGCCCCAGGGAGGAAGTGTTTATGATTGGAAGGTCTGGCCAAGATTCATGGGGACCCCATGTTCTCTGGCTACTTTTTTAGGCTACCGTAGTCTCCAGCACCCCAGCCCTTCTCTAGTCCACACTGTATTCCTGGTGTTGTGCTAGGGGGGCAGATTATGCTGTACCACTTCTCAGCCTGGACCACACGAGGGCATGAATGGCTGATGTGAATAGTCGTGGTCAGTGACAGGGGGAGGGTCAGGGAGCAATTCAAGCGATGAAGGAACACAGGTCCTTGGGCAGGAAATGTTGTGGACCATGACACTCGTGTGTTGGGGAGACGTAGGCTTCGCAGGGAAACATGGTGCATGAAAGTCTCCGTGTGTTGCTGGTTCTGGGAAACAGGAAGGATCGTGGCCCATGGGTCTCAGGTGTAGGAAAACTTTGGTGGGCATGTGTCATAGGTAGGACACATGCGCCTGTTGTGGGCAAACAACCCAAAGTTCCTCGGGGCACTGGGAGACCAGGGCTCTGTGGGATCCCTGGATGATCGGTCTCCTCCCCTAATGATTCAGTGACTACTCACAGGGAACTGCAGAGGAGTGTTCCTACATCAGCGCCATCTTCCCAGAAGTACTAGCAGAAGCTGCACCTTATACAACTTGGTGGTTTTCCCATGCTTTATATTATAAAACTTTGTTAATGAACCAGGCAGGTTTGTGTTGGTGGAAATCCCATGAAGCAAACAAAGGATATCCTCAGAGTGATCACATTATTAAAAGTTTGTGAAGGGTTTTTAGGGTGCCCTGGTATCAGGGGCTGCACCACAAGCAATGGGAACAAGATTGGGCGAGTGGGTGTAGGACTCACTGGGTCTGTATTTTCCACTCCCCCTTCTCTCCGCTGCCCTGTTGACTCAGCCCTGCGTGGCTAGGTAGGCTCTGTGTCCTAGCTGTGGGGTGTTTTCCTGGGTTCTTCTCTTCTTAGCAGAGAATCTAATCTGTTTCTGTTTTTATACACCGGGAGCAGATCCCCTAGAACCAGGTCCCTGTCACCCCGCTTCCCCTTTGCCCCAGACAGCTTCTTTTGACTGCACTGGACATCTGTGTTCTGCAGGCGGAATGCCCTGGGGAATGACCCAGGAACTGCCAAGAGGCAGACATTAATGCTCTCTGATTTTTGTAAATTTGCGTCTACTTATGTTACACTTTTTTGGAGGGCTGTGCGTAGAACAAGGGTGGAGGTACGACTGACACCGCTCCTCTGGCCCTGGCAGAGGAGGTATCAAGTCTGCAAATGGGTGTCTAGAGAAGGAGCTGCCCGGGGAGCTCTCGGGAATGGCTTTCTGAGGCTCTCCACGGGGCATGGGGCTACAACTTTTGGGCAATGGTCTTGCCCCCCACTGGTGGCCTGCAGATGGAGAGTGAAGGGTAGTGGGAAGACACAGTCCCTCTGGTCTTGGTACTGGGAAAGGCTGAGGGCCGGCACAGTGAAGTTAAAACACTGCAGTGAGCTCTAAATCTCTGTGGACGAAAACTGGAAGGGGAGGTCAGAACCACGAACCCAGGCTACTGGGATTTTAATTCTCACACCCCGTTTCCTAAGATTGGCCTCTTTATGACCTTGTTTCTTCATTTTCTGGTCTGAAAGCAGGAGCACAGAGCTGGCTATTTTACACTGGCGCCATCGTCCTGGCCCCAGTTTCAATTTTTATTAAAATTTTCAAAGAACAAGTTTTTGGCTTAATTCTCATTTTTAGGGACGTGTATACTTATGATATAAATGATATATATTTCCATTTTTATTATATTGGGTCTAATTTGTTCTTCTCTAATTTATTCATGTGGAAAGGGAGCTAACTGATTTGCAGCTTAACATTTTTCTAATATATGACTTTTAAAATATGAATTTCTACATTTGGCTTTAGCGGTAACACAAGTATTGATACACCATGTATTTATTGATATTTAACATAGATGTCTAATTTACATTGTGATATCTTAGGATCCATTGTGTGAAGAAAAAAGTTCACATAGCAGTTCTGCTAGCCTTTGAAAGACCTGACCACCCAGTTGACTGTTTGCTCTTGTATGGGAATTTCACTTTCTGAAAGATTCCCAACACTGTAAGAACTGATGAGTGACTCCTTGCGCCAAAATGTTGTACATGCGATGGGATGTGTATGAAATACCTGCTTTCCCTCTGGAAGTTAGAATTTAGGTATACCATAGGTAGTGACCAAAGCATGCATGCTTCCCAATAACAACTCTGAGTGCTTAGTTTCTAATGAGTTTGGGTAGCAACAATTCACGTGTGTTGTCATCAGCTAATTGCTGGGTGAATTAAGTGTATGCACTATGATTTCACTTGGAGAGGCCTTTGGGTGACTTGTGACTGTTTTCACTGAGACTGCAGCCCAGCAATCTTCCCCTTTGGCTGAGTTTGCTTCATGCCCTTTTGCTGTAGCAAAGTATAGCCATGAGGATGACTATATGTTGACTCATAATAATAACTAAAGTTGAGTTTTTAGGGACCTACAACACACATTGGATCTCTCGCTTTCTCTCTTTCTGTTTATCTAATTTCATATCACCATAAGACCATACCTAAATGATTCTAATACTTTGAAATTTGTTCAGATTGGCTTTATGAAAATCAAGTCTCATAAAGGTTAAATATACATTTGAAAAGAATGTGTATTCTGAAATGTTTACAGTGTTTATGGCAATCAGGTCATTTGTTAATTATTTTCCAAGTACTCAAAATATTTATTGATTTGATGGCTCTTTCACTAATGAGAGAAATGCATTCTAATGTGCTTTTTGATTTTGTATATTTTCTAGCTAGTTTATCCATTTTATTTTATGTATTTTGAAGTATATTACTGGTTACATCCAACTTTTAAATTGTTGCATCCTCCTGGTAGATTAACTCTTTTATTACAATGAAGCACTCCTCTTTATGACTAGTAATGTTTCTTGTCTTAAACTTTTCAATTTGGATATTGATTGTGCAAGATTATCTCTGTGTGCATGTGTGTTTGAACACTGAATGTGTACAAAAGTATGACTCTAGAAAGGTTGGAACTGTCAAAAAAGAAATGAAAGCTTGTAGTTCGGTACTCTGAGCATTAGTAAGTTGAAATAGACTGATATTTTTAATACTGTAGCCATGTACGTGTTCTACTATCCTGGAAATCACAAATTGAGGAAAGATGGCATCACACTCAGTAGAATAAGAAAATATGATCTACCCTAATGTACAATAATTTCAGCATTAGAAAAATATGCATATAACGACTAGCAAGACCAAATTTGAATGCCAACTATTCAAATTTGTATATGAAATGCTTACACCAAAAATGAATTATTTGAAAAATTTTACGAATGTCCAAATTCTGAAATTTAACAAATTGACAATTAAGCGCATTACTAATTACACGGTTTTTGGAATGTGAAAGTTGAGAACAAAGAAAAAGGATTAGTAGTTAGAAAATATGCCCTGGGTCATAAAAATGTCAGAGGTCACATGATAGACTCTGTCAAAGTCAATGACCCATTTTTGGGAAGCACCTTTAATCAACAATGTAAATGCCAGGTGAAATGCACAAAGGTCAACTGCACCATATCAGTGTAAAGGGATGATTGAGAAGCTCAATATCATCAGTACAAGATCAGAGGCTAAAGGCAGGGGATGAATGTGGAATAGCTATCTGATAGCTATTTTTATAGCTCATATAAAAATTAAGGTAAAGCTGAAGAAAATGAAAGCAATACAGTAAGGAAGCAGAAGGCCATTAAAAAGGTAGGACAGGAAAGATCACATTAGATGTCAGAAGAGACTTTGAAGCTTGCTTTTGAATTTAATACAGGAGGTAGTAGAAAGTAAAAAAATGATGAAGTAAAGGAGCCAAACTGGACATTTCAAAGAGTGACTTCAAAAGACAAAGTATGATAATAAAATTTACGAAGACTAAAGTTAGAAAAAGGGAAAATTATGCTCTGCATTTCTCAAGCCGAAAAAAAAGTCAAGCCTCAAATTGCAATATAAAGTTTTTTATGAGCAAAATAATGAATGATACAAGAATCATAAAAAGAAGATGGGTATTATAAATAGAATGTATCAAAGAATTTGTCACTGTTCACCTATTTCAGGATGTAGCATACAATAAAAAATCAATGCTACTAAAAGAGACGTCCAAGCTGCCTAAAGGCATTGGTAAAAAAAACATGGCACCAGGAAAGAAAGAAATATCAACTGAGATGTTTCAACAGTGAGATTGCAGAAGTGGAAGTGTCCATTTGGTTATAACAAGAAATTTGAAAAACAGCTACCTCACCAACTTACTTGAAGAGATCTGTATTTGTGCCAGTTTTAAAGATAGGCATTTTAACAGACTGAAGAGCTTATTAAACAATATCTTAATAATGCAGTCACTAAATCTTTCCTAAAGATAATGAAATACATCTTCAGGAAACAGGCAGAAATTCAAGCCAGTTTTAGAAGAGATCATGTAGGATATCAAAATAGATGTTACATCAACTTGGCTGAAAATAGAAAATATCAGAAACATGTTTATCTGGATTATTAACTCTTCAAAGACACTCAACTGTGTGTCTCCTCACATATTTGGGTCAACATTGAGAAGAATGGAAAGAGCACTTAATATTGTTCATGGGAGAACTATATAGAGTCACTGAAGATGGATGCCAGAGAAATGTGGTAAAGAAATCAGATAGTGCCCAGAGATCATAAAGACTTGTACCTACAGGGCTGAGCCCCGGTGGTGTAAGTGGTAGTGTGGGACTGCAGCCCGTAGGCTTGGTGGTTCAAATCCAGTGGTGGCTCTCAGGAGCAGCACTGGGTAGTGCCCATGACCACCAGAGAAAGTGATGCCCAAAAAACAAAGAATTGTACCTGAAGTCTTAAAAACTTCTCTTCAAAAAAACCCCAAATTTCTCTTCAAAGAAGTAGTCATCTAATTACCAAGTCCACATGGAATAAGCACACCATCCTATGCGTTGTAAAGTATGGAAACAATAAAAGCAAATTGAAAGAAGGGATTATCATCAGTGCTTCAATTGTGAACACACGGTTTGCAGAAGAATAGGGATGACAATGGAAGCTCAGAATCCCCTTTTGGGATCCACACATGGACAAAGGCTTTGTTCCATCCCCTCCGACCATAACTGAGGGACGTGATTCACCTTGCTATCCAGAGCGAGGGCACTGTAACGTCGATTATGGCAGATGCAGTTAGGTTAGAATGTAATACCCTATCATTTGATCTCCCTTTTAACCCATTTTAAAGTTGGTCCAGTTAATTTTTTTAAGTGAAGAAATACATGTGAATTACGCCTCCTGTGATTTTCCTGTGACCATAGACCAGGGATGTGCCTAGCCATACCATCATGCAGAATGCACTGGAAGGGGGATTATTGTAGATGCAGTTCAATTAGACATTTTGTCATTGAATCTCCCTTTCGATACCTTTTAAATATTTTCTGATTTTTAATATTGTCTGCATTCATTTTGATAGATTTTCTGTTTTATTTGTTATTCTTGCTTTTATTTGGGGGATTTTTGTGTGTTTTTCCATATATGAAATCTAGCCTAGGTAAATCAATAGAGACAGTATCTGGATTAATGGTTTCTTGAGAATATGGAATATGAGATTGGGGAAAAGTGGGAAGCTGATAAAAAAGAGTACAAGAAAAAGAAAGTGTTCTAAGATTGTGTTGACAATTGTACTAACTTTTAAATATAATTGATTGAACTGTGATATGTAAATTATGTTATTATATTTTTTAAAAATATGAAATATAAACCCTCACCATTTGCAATAAAAATTTTAAGACAAACACCAATCATTCATACAAAATAGAGTGATATTGTGGCTTAAAATCATTTAAAATGTGTCAGCTTTCTATGCTTTCACCATAAAAATTCAAGTGTGTACTGAACCAATATCCAGAGATGATGGATTCTATGAAGAAAATGACATCAGAATTGAAGGAGACTCACTGCCAACCTGTAAAATGCAGATGATGTAACTTTGCTTGCTGAAAATGTAGAGGATTTGAAACATTTGTTCATGAAGATCATTCAGTATGGACTAAATACCTCAACAAAGAACACAAAAATCCCCACGACTGCATCAATAAAAAACATCCTCCTAAAGTGTCAAAGGCAAAAATGGCACTTTGAGGTCTTGGCCAAAGCCATGATATTTCCAATTTCTTATATGCACGTAAAATCTGGGCAATGAATAAGGAAGACAAATATGCAATATATTTGGAGTATAATGTGGACAAAGCACATTGAAATACCTGTCAGAAAAACAAACAAACTTGCTTTAGAAGAAGTACAGCTTGAATGCTCCTTAGAAATAAGGATGGTGAGATTTATCTCGTTTTCTTTGGACTAGTACTTGGAGAAGGGCTTCATGATTAGTAAAGTAGAGGATCAATGAAAAGGAAGAAGACCCTTTATATGATTGATGGCCACAATGTCTGCCACAATAGACTCAATTTTGAGGATGGGGAGGACCAAGAAGCAGCAGCTTGATGACATTCGACCAGTATAAATGCTTGTGTCCTTTGACTTTTTTGTCTTTTTGTCTTTATATTTTACTTGTTTCTTATAAATAGCATACTTAGGTTTTATTTTTTTACTTCAACTTACTATTAGATTAATTTTAATTAGTAATATTTTAAAACTCAAAACTACCACTTTGCTCATTCAAACTCCCATTTGTCTCATTCTTTCTAGTGAAATAATTGGAAAGTTATTATGTAAATATGTGGACATTCAAAACTTCCTTGCCTGGAGAAAATGTGTTTGCTCCTCTAGGGAGAAGTTGCAAACTGTTTCTTAATGAGCCAGATAGTAAATATTTTAGACTGTAGTTTAATCTCTGGCACAACTAGTTAATTGTACTATGATGGCCCAGGTAATCATTAACAATATATAAATTAGTGGACATGATTGTGTCCTAATTTTTATGAAAACAGGGAAGTGAGTTGTCACCATGATTGTGTCAACACTTATTCTTGAGTGATAACTTTATTTATGGCCATATAGATTTTGGATTCCCTCATATATCTTGCTTTTTGTTTGCTCTGTCCTTGAGCCTGAATATCTTTATTGACTTGTTTTCTGGGTTACTAATCTCTTTTCTGTGTGTATCTGAAGCTAAGCAATCTAGTGAATACTTATTTTCAATTATATCTTTGCCGTATCTATTTTTTAACTTTTGTATTACTAGAGACTGTAGTTCTTTAGTAAAGTCATTCATCTTGTCATCTCAAATGCTATCTTTTTGGACAAATTAATCATCATCATGTTGAATCCAAAGTCTATTTGTACTCATATCTGAATGGCCTTGGTGGATGAGGCCAAGTCAATTAATATGGCCCTAATGCTTTATGTGATATATAATAATTTTAGATTTTATGATTGTGGTTATAATTCCAATATTGAAGGAATTCTCTGCTCCACTATTGGACAGGATATGAGTTGACATCTGCTCAATAGCGGTGGGTTTGCTGGTATTCTTTTGGTTCAGTAGAGTGTGAACCAAATCACACCTCTTGTGTCCTTGGGGGTATGATCTAATAGAAAACAAAAATGATAAAAAAGACTTCACCTCCACCAAAGTCCTTTCTCTGTGTTTAAGATCCATCTTGGATAGCATGCGCATGACCATTGGAGGAGTATGTTCTAGATCTGTCAACAGTGGCAGAGGCCCAGACAAGAGGCACCAGAGACTTTGGTACAGAGATGATGGGGCAGAGCAAAGGGGCCAGGCTGAGAGCAGTGGGTGAGGCAAGGAAACCAGGAGCCAGGAAAATGGAGCACGACAAAGACATGGGCTGTGATGCAGCGCAACAGGTGAGCTTCCTGCTGCAGGGAGGGAGACACCGAGGGACTGGATACCTGAGATTCTGAGGACTAGAGAGAGACTCGGTAGCTGGTTTAGAAAGACGATGCTGTGGACCAGTGACTGTATCTTTCCTTTTTACCAGTCTCGACTTTTTGTAACTTATTGCCTTCCCCCCAAAACTCTGATTATTGTCTGTGAGTACTATGTAGACCTTGCAGCAAGTTATAAAACTCAATGTAGATGGAGAATGGTGTGAAAGGTATGGTTGTTGTTAGAATTGGTAGAAAAGGATGGAGTGTGGGGGCAGGTCTGACTTGGTCCTCACGGCAATAGGGAAATCAGAGGAGGTTAGATATGACACTCTCCATGCTATTTATTGCCTTGGGTTCATATGTATTGTCTTCTTTTTCCTTCCTTGGATATTAATTATTTTTCATGATAGACTCATAATTGTGTATGAAAAATGGTAGGCATTGAAAAATACTAGCGCTCGCTTATTGGTCTTTTGCTAAGATCAAGTGTGATAAATGCTAGCTAATGTTCTTTCACAAATGGGGTTACTCTTGCTTTCTTGCAGACATTAAGAATCTCAATCTAAAATAAAATATTGCTAGTTTGAAAATAGGCTTCGGTCATTTCTTTGCAGCAATTAATTTCTTGTTTCATCTTTGTCCTCATGTACAGATCCTCAGAAATCTTAACTGGAAGTTTGAAGGCACCTGCCCCTTGACAGGCTCTGCCACTAGATTTAGTATCTGCAACAAGGTGAGATTGTTGGAAAGAAGGTTTTCTTTCCTAACCTCTTAGCCAATTGCTTTGTAGCCTCTGGCTCTGGATGATTGTGAATGGGAGGAAAGAAGTGTAGACTATTGGGCTTGCTTCCCTTGTCCCATGACAGTCAGTCTTGCTTTGAGATGATTGTCTTATACTCAGAGGGATGGTAAAATGGGTCAGTTCCTGAGTTGTAGTCCTCTACACCTTATTTGTATGATACCATCCAATTATTCAGTGGCAGTTACAGAGAAATGGACAGAAGAGCCATCAGTAATGAATTTCCCTTTACCACCACAAGGCTGACTAGGTAGATAACTACCTTAGTTAGTTTTCAGCACACCAAGATGACCAGGGTACTAGATTTCTAATCTTGCTCTATCTCGATGAATCTAAATAGCCAGTCAGGTCGATGAGGACCAAATGGATCCTCGTAACTCTGTTTGTGTTTTCTTGGGAGAGCTAGAACTGTCAGTAAAGAAAAGCAAACCTTTCTAGAAGAGAGACTTTCAGCAGATGTTCAGCTTGTGGAATGACATACAGTCCTTACTAACTCTTGCCTTACTGATAGTTTCCTGATTTGTCTCAGATCACAAAATATCAATCCCTAGAACAAGCATAAGGAGAAAATGCCAAAATAGAAAAGCAAATCAGAAAAAAATGAGATGAAAAACAACTTTATATACAAATGAATAAATCGGGGGGAAGCGTAAACATATGTGAGTCCTAATTAGTTAGATGTTGATGTCTTTCTGAGCCATAATCTGTGATTGCCTATTTATATAGAAAAATTAATATAAAATCTTGGAAGAGGGACGAGGCAGAAAAAAAATGGAAGGTCCCCAGCAAGATGGATTGACACGTTGGCTGGAAGAATGAGCCCAAACATGAAAACGATTGTGAGGCTGGCACAGGCCTGGGCAGTGTTTTCCCCTGTTGCAAACAGGGTCGTCATGTACACCTGCAAACGAAAGACATATTTAAACAGCACGAGATGCAATTTCAAGGACGCATTCACATGAACTTCTGCATAAATGTTTCCAAGTCTGGATGGGACGAGGGAGAGAGGCCAGTAAACTTAGTTAGTCAGTTTATTCCAAAGGTGGATATATTGCATATTCCTGACTGGTGATATTTGTGCCTACTGATAGCCAATTCTAAGTGACAGAAGGATCAAATTATAGTAGAGTCATTGCATTAAGGAGTTGGCTAGCCGGAACTGATGTGTCAATGGTATTAGCAGTTGGCTTGGCAATTTCCAATGGCTATTTCACCTGTAGCTTGCTCTCCAAAGGCCAGATCGCCTCCTAAGTGGTCAAGAGCTGCCCTTCCTTCCTTCACTTTAAGACATCATTCAATATGCCATCTTAACCTTGGCCAGACATTCCTTCCTGGATCTCTAGGGGCAGACTCATTATTCCCTAAGCAGGTAAAGACCCAGGCTGAATTTCAATAACAACAACAAAAATGGTTGTTCTGGTGTAATCAGTATGTTTTCAGCATACGGTTGTGAGTGGCAGTGGTAGTAGCTGTCCCTCCAAATAGCTGTGCAACTCTTGGCAATGCAATTGCCATTGGGAAGAAGCTGCCTTGTCAACAAATCCACCTGCCACCCACATCACCTGGTGAGCTTCTATGTGACGCCTTGAATGTGTTCTTACCAATGGACCATCAGCAGGGTGGCACATGCCATTTCTAATCTGAGGTGTGTTAGGAAGGAGACATGTATTTTCCATGCGTGTCTTTGTTTCCTGGGTCTGCCATAACAAATTGCCACAACAGAGGTGACTGTAAAGAACAGAGCTGATTCCCCCCCCTCAAAAAATATATATATGTTCAAAGCCTGAATGACCAGAGTCAGGGTATAAGAAGGGATATGCTTTGTTTCTGTTTAGTTGGGGAGAGCTTTCTTTGTTTCTTTCTATTTCCAAAGGGTCCTGGGGTTCTCTGTAGATGGACCCTTCACACCATGTTTCCATTGGGTGTGAGTGTGTGCTTTTCCTTATATGGGGTCATTATATGGTGCCAATCAGATGAGATGAAGATTAGCACCCACCCCACTCCAATACTCATGTATGCCTTCTTTGATAGAAATGATAACACCTAAAAAGGAAAATCATAGTTTTCCACACAAGAACACATTCACCAATGTGTGGGAGGCTGTCGTTCAAACCATAAGACTATCCTCTCTATTACACTATACACTAGCTGAATATCACTACCTAGGGAGGCTACATAAGTAGTTTGTAAAGATGGCCAAACCTCTTCCACAGGTATTTCAATGTAAATGCAAGGGGAGAAAAACAGATTCTCTCCTCACCATCTAGGAGAGTATGCACTAACCTATCACAGAGCAAGAAAAACATGTCCTGTGATAAACTAAGAGTTTTGTGTTTAAAAAGGTCAAAACTCTTGGCCATCAAATCCTGTCTTTCTTGGACAGGGCAGGACTGCCTCTGGACTTTTCTGAGACCGTAACTCTTAATGGGAGTAGAAAGCCTTGTCTTTCTCCTGAAGAGCTGCCTGGTGACTTTAACTGTCACCTCATGCTTATTAACCCAAGATGGAACCACTAATTACTCTAACCCATATTGTCTTTATTGCAAGCCTTCCTTACACGTACACTCACAGACACATCTCATAAATCACAGTTCAGCCAGAAAAGTAGAGTTATTTACCTGCATACAAGTTTGTGTCCACAAGCATGTGCTTGACAGTGTGTATAAAGAGACAGTATATAGAGATTTTCCCTTTACATACACGGGAGCTAAGTCATCTCTGTAAAGCTATTGTCTTTGCATTTTCTGAGAGAACTGAAATTCTCTACAATAGCCTTTCAGAGGGAAGACCTCTGTAAATCAAGGGGAAAAAAATCAGGCCAGGTAAAAGCCAGATACATAAGTTGGAACCCATCAAGACAGACTGGCACTAATGTCAGATTTCAAACTTGATGATGTGAGTGACTCACAGGACAAGCTCACCCCTTCATCATGAAGCTAAACACAAGCATGCCCAGGAGTTTCTGGTAGGTAGGTATCCTTGAGTCGGCTCTGAATGAGACACCGTGTGGTCCTGCACCATCCTCATCATTGCTCCTATGTCTAAGCTCCTTGTTGCAGCCACAATTCCAGTCCATCTCATTAGGGGCCTTTCTCTTTATCACTGTCCCTCCACTTAACACCTGAAGTTCTCCTCTAAGGTCTGGCCTCTTCGGTCTGGTCTCCTCTAACAATATATTCAAATATGTAAGATGAAGTCTTGCCATCCTTGCCTCTAAGCACTCTGGTCACACTTCTTCCAAGACAGATCAGTTTGTCCTGTTAGCGATCCATGGTACTTTCAGTATTCTTTGCCAGCACCCCAATTCAAATACATCAATTCACCTGTAGTCTCTCTTTTTCAATACAAATGTTGATTTTTCATATACAAAATAAAAAAATAGACCAGGTCAAAGCCAGATACATAGCTGGAACTCATCGACAGACTGCCACTAATGTCAGATTTCAATTATTATATGAGGCAATTAACAATACCATGGTTTGTGTCCTCGAAGTACCATCCTTGGTTTTCAATACTCTAAAGAGATCTTTGCAGCAGATTTACCTAAAGCACTCCTTAGTGCTTTCAATACTCTTCACTAACACCATCCCTCAAATACATCAATTCATTCAGTCTTATTCATTGCCAATCTTACACATGCATATGAGGCAATTGAGAATGTCCTGGGTTGGGTGAAGTGACTGGTCCTTGAAGGGACTTTCTTGCTCTTTAACACCATAATGTCTTTAGCAGCAGAGTTGCCCTGTGTAATAGGTCATTGATTTTTTCGACTGTTGGTTTTATGTACATTGACTGAATCCAAGCAAGATGAGGTCCTTGACAACTTCAATCTTTTCTTCATTTAATATATGTCATCTATTGATCCCATTTCAAGGGACTTTGGCTTCCTTTACATTGAGTTGCAATGTACACTGAAATCTTCAGTCCTTAATCTTCATCAAGTGAAAGGATACAACACTGACATACATCTTTCCAGCTTTTAAACTGTGCATCATATACTTGTTCTGTTAGGAAAAAATGACTTATTGATGCATTTACAGTTTTCACATAAGCACAATGAAGTGTTCTGGAATGTCTATTCTCAATGTTACCTGTAGTTTGTTATGACTGCCATAGTCAAATGCCTTCACATAAGGAATAAAACATAAATAAGCATCTTTTCTGCTCTCAGCCAATTTCCACCTGACATCATCATGACTTTAATGAATCATGACCTTTCCTGAAACTGGCTTGAATTTCAGACTATCCACTGTTGATGCATAGCTCAACAATTGATGTGTTATCTTCAACAAAACTGAACTTGCAGGGGATATTAGTGATACTGTTTGACAGTGCCTGCCCTCTGCTAAGTCACTTTTCTTTGTAATGGTTACAAATATGGATTTCTTGCAATTGGTTGAAAAGGTATCTGGTTTTCAAATTTCTTGGCATAAATGAGTGAGAGCTTCTAATACTTCATCAAATTTTTGAAACATTTAAATGGGTCATCTGTTAATTTCAGGAGTCCCTTTGCACACGAATACCTTCAGTGCAGCTTATATATCTTCTCTCAGTGCCAGTAGTTTCTATGCTCGCTCTCTCTTGGAATAGTTCAACATTGAGAAATTCTTTTTAATATAGAACTTGATGTAGGGCTGAGCCCTGGTAGTGAAGTGGTTGAGTGCGGGACTGTAGCCCATGGGCCTTGGCAGTTCAAATCCAGCAGCGGCTCTTCAGGAGCAAGGCTTGGTAGCTCCCATGACCACCAGAGGGCAGTGATACCCCAAAACCAAAAAACAAACAGGAACTTGGTATATTCTTTCCATCTTAGGATCTTTCTCATACCTTTCATTATATTTCCTATTCAAGAATTCTGCGTTGCAACTTGAGTCTTCAATTACCACATGACCCAGAAATTGTACTCCCATGTATCTACTCAAGATAGTGGAAAGTGGGAACTAAAACAGTGAGTAGTATACCAATTTCATAGCAACATAATTCCTAAGAGCCATAAAGTATAAACAAGTCAAATGTCCACCAACAAATAAAAGAACAAAAAGTTGTATAGCCTTAATAGAGTATTACTTAGCAACAAAGAGAAATTAAGTTCTAATATATGTTGCAACTTGAATGAATTCGGAGTTATATAGAATAGATACAAATTGGGTAGATACTGTATGATCCCACTTATATAAAATAACTAGAGGAAGCACAATTATAGAGATCAAAAGAGCATTGGGGGAAATGGGTAGTGGGCAGTTGTTGCTGATGAGTCAATAAGTTTCTGTAAAGACAAGGAATAAATTATAAACGGATAGCGTTGATGGTTGTACATGATAAGCATATTTAATGTTACTGAATTGTACTCATGAAAATGATTCAAATGACAATTATGTGTTACATATATTCTACCATATGAAAAATTAAATATATCTATATGACAAGTGGTAAAATTGTATCACTTTGTTAAATGCTAATAGTGTAAGCATATATATTTGTATACTTACATTTTTGAGATACTTTAAAAGTAAAGATAGAGGAATCTAATAATTATTCTGTACTGTTAATGAGTGGACATTGAACTGCTGGATAAACTGAGACAAGCCTGGTCAACTCAAACACATATTTAGTTATATTTGCAACGTATATATTTGCTACCTGATGTGTAGCAATATTTACTCCCTTGGTTACCATACAAATCATATATTACTAGTTTGCCTCGGTACTTAATTGTGCCTCACTCTGGAGCTTTAATCTGGCTAACAATGGTATTAAAAAAGCTTTGTCTTAGGTATTTAGGACTGTTATAACAAAAACCCTACAATTGGTTGCCTTTATCTGAAATCTATTGTTAGACAATTTTGGGGGCTAGAAATTCAAATCAGGGCACTGATTCTAGGGTAGTAGCCTTCCTTTATCTACAGTCGTGATCATTCCTTGTCACGTTTTGACTTCTGATTGATTGATTCTTCACATGGCATCATCCCCTTGTGTGTGAGTCTGCCCCTCTCCAAATCTACCCTCCCCTTTTATCAGATACCACTCCCGAGGCATTAGATTTAGGATCCATCTGATCCCATAGGAGTTCATTAACTGTAAAAAAAAAACAAAACCCTCTCATTTCCAAACATGGTCATATTTCTTTACAGGTGTTAGGATAGCAATAAATTTGGGGTTGGGGGCACATTTTATTCCATAACAAAGACATATAAAACACAGTGGCCCAGATGTTACAGCAATAGCTACTTGTCTCTGGAGTCCACATTTTAGCCTCTATCATTATTGTGTTTTTTAAACAAATGGACCAGTAGAGAAGTCAGAAACAGATTACTGGAAGAGGAGGCTGGAGACAGGCTCAGCGCTGAGAACGTGATTTCACAGCAAGGTTTAAATCCATCATGGAGCAAATAGAAGGAATACAGTTTGCTGTCTGCACCGCATGTTCCTTTACTCCAGTGTTTTCCCCTTTGGAAAATGTCTCTGTGACTTCAGACAATAAAAACTTTTAAATATTTCTTGGTTACTTGGTGAGAAAAAACAAACAAACACACACATCTGTCTTCAAATAGCTCTTGGAAAGGCTAGTGATCAAACAGTGGTGGTTCTGAGATCAAAAGATGCAAGAGGAACATGGGGCCCATGCTCACCTTCACAGCACAAAGCTAAATATAGCCACGACGTGTTTGATAAATTATTCATGCTATCATTTTCTAAAAGCAACACGGCCATGTAATGCTTATCAGATTCACTCCTTCTTTGCCTTATTTTTCTTTCTTCAGACAAGTACCTGAGAAAAATCATTAGCATGTTTTCCTGAGGTATTGTTAGCAGCTCCAGGCTGTCTTTTCACAGATTTCTTTACCCCAGAATAAGTTAATTATTAGCTGGAGTGAAATTTATGGAATGATATAAAATCAGAAATGAATTGTTACTCAGAAAAGCAGAAATAAATGGAGGAGAAAATATGCATGCCTCCCGGTGCTGAGTTTATGTTTATAGAGCATTTTCCATTTTATGATCAAATGCATTACACTAAAGATGCTTTGGGTTTTCATTTCTATAATTCATAGAATAATGCATTTTAAGACTGTCTGTTTAAACACTAACATTGACAAATAGCCTCTTTTTTCTCGAATGACAGAATCAAAATACCAGGCTATGAAATCAAAGTCGATTCAGCATGATTTCTTTGGTAGGAGTAATTTTTAACTTTAAGTTTATGGCATATTCAGACATCATTCAAATGGTGACCTGTTACTTGTGCCCAGAGAAACTGCAGATGCATTTCCTATGTATTTATTTGCTTAAGGCAAGTGTTTTCTAAGCACTGTTTGGTAATGTTTGAAGGGTGCATGCCTTCAACCTTGGTATGAGATGGGTGGTTATATTTTATCCTGCACTTTCATTTGTCTCTATGGATCAGTAGAAATGGATTAAGAATGTTTTGAATTATGATATACAGGACGCATTTTAATAATTTTAGATTTTGGCAGGGAAAGGGAAGTTGAGGGGAAGCTGATTGATTGCAGACAATGATGTGGTTTCAAATATGCTAAACCAGTATTGACCTTATACTATAATGGAATGACATAACATGAGTGCAGACAGTGATCCTTAAACATCATCAGAGTCCATAAATCCACTTAACTCCTATCACAGCTCCTTTATTCCTAAACATCTTGGGTTGAGATATATATATTTTATTTACAGTCACTTTTATAGACTTTCCCCTCCCAGTCATTCTGCTTATTTATTGACTCATGGATAGAGGACTGGCAAATTGGTTAGCACCTAGTTAATGCATTGGCATTGCTGATGCCATTTATCCCTACTAATTTATAACTACATATTTATTTTCCACACAGGCACTCAAAAGTCTTTATCCTAAATAAAATCACATTAGGAGTATTCTTCTAGAACACCTGTGTTGTTCGTTTGCCAGTGTAGCAAGTCAATAATGAACTCAGAAATCTCTCTAAATGGAGTCATTGAAAAGCAAACTACTGTACAGTCTACTAATCGTTCACACTTCATTATGCCCCCTATTAAGTATTTAGTCCCTGGAGCAATTATTGCATACCTTGAGAGAGGGGCATAAGAAACAAATAAGGAAATTGCTTCAGGTTGCCATGCCATGAGACTTGGTAAGATGATCGTCACCTGGGTTGTTGAGACACCTCAGTGATCCTTCTGTAAAGCTATGGAAGATACTTCATTTTTATTTATTTTAAGTGTTCTGAAGAAAACTGAGTTTTGTCATCTTTCTTTTGGTAAAAGCTCTCCTTGCTTAAATTAGAGGACGATTGTTCCATAAATTCATGAACTCGATGAAATCCAATATGAATTTCATGAGTTCATGAGTTATGAGTTATAATAGTAATAATAATAACTGCCAACATTTTTTGTCAAATGCCATCTTAAATTTTATATGTATTATCTCACATGATACTTATACAAGCCATCTGAGATTATCATCATGTTGAAATACGAGCAAAGAGAGTCACCAACCTGGTGCTGTGGAGTTGGTTTCAACTCATCGAAACCTTACGTACAATAGAATGAAAGACCGGCCAGTCCTGCTGAAACCTCACAGCTATTGCTGTGTTTGAGCCACCATGTCAATGCCTCTCCTCAAGGGTCTTTGTCTTCTTCACTGCACACAGAAAGCCAGGGTCTGAATTCAGAAGCCAGATTCTAGAACTTGTATCTTAAAAATATTCTGAACTGGGATAAGAGCCACAGAGCACTTATCAATACAGGAGCACTCGTCCATTCTGACATCACTGGCTATCTTATCATTGCTGAAGGGAGTGTGTCCCGGGCTGCATCCTCTTGACAGAGGTATTCAATCTTCAAGGCAGGAGATCTCTCTCTCTCTCTCTCTCTCTCTCTCTCTCTCTCTCCTCTCTCCTCTCTCCTTGGAGACGCTCTCTCTGTTTACTTTGTGTGAGACATACCAGAGGAGAAGTCACATAGTCCTACCCTGATGCAACCTTGGGTACTGGAGTAGACACATGGAGGTATCTGCCAGCACTGAGTTGCTTACACCACCACTGAATCCAAAGACTTTCTACCCACTAACTTGTGATCATCCTGCTTTCACCGATATTGCATGTGTTTTGTAAGTTTTAAGAGAACTTGGTAGATCAGCATCAGAAATATGGTCTGAAATCAGATTTATGGGCTTGGACTGAACTGGGTTGGGATACTTTCTTAACTTACAATTGCTCTTTATATGAAACTTTCTCCTATGCATATATAAGACACACAAGTCCAGGGATTTGTTTTTCTAGCCTACCTAGGCTAATATACTACTTTAACAGATTTGACTCATATATATTAATGGTAGAAGGCATAATGTGGGATGACACCAAAAACATTACTTAGCAAGAAAGTAGAGTCATTTAAAAGACATGAAAGAAAGAAAAAAATCAAAGTGGATGTCAGAAGAGATTTCTGAAATTGTCTCTATCCTAGAGTAGCTAAGGCAAACAGGATAAATGATGAAATCAAAGAGATGAAAAGAAATTTTCAAAGGGCAGCTCAAGAAGACAAATTAAAATATAATGTGCAATCACCTAGATTTAGTACACCCAAAAAAGAAGAGCACTATTAGCATATCTTAAACTGAAAGAACTGAAGAAAAATACACGCCTTGCATCTCAATGTTGAAAGATTCTATGGGAAAAGTAATGAATGATACGAGAAGCATCAAAAGAAGATAGATGGAATACACAGTGCTACTGTACCACAAAGAATGGATCCACATTCAACCATTTGAGGGAGTATCATCTAAGTAAGAAACAAGTCCAAGCAACACTGGAAACATTAAGTAAAATCAAAGACCCAGGAATTGATCGAATACCAATTGAAATATTTCACCATACTGATGGAACGGCGAAAACAATGAAGCCGTGAAATTTGGAAGACAGCAACATAGCCAACTGATTGGACTAGAGCTGTATTTGTTTTCACTCTAAGCAAAGATGACTTAACAGAATTCACAAATGATAGGCTAATATCATTTAACATCACATGAAAGTTGAATTTGCTGAAGATCATCCAAAAAATTTGCAGCAGTGCATTGACAGGGAGTGCAGACAAGATTCAGAAGAGGATGTGGAACAAGGGATGTCATAGCTGATGGCAGATAGATCTTGGTTCAAAGCAGGGAATATCTGAATGCTTGTGTTTTATTGGCTATGCAAAGGCACTATATTCTGCTAATCATAAAAAATTATGGATACCCTTAAGATGAATAGAAATTCCAGTTCACTTAATTTACTCATGTGGAACTTGTATACAAATCACAAGGCATTTGTGAAAGCAGAACAAGGAAGTGCCATATGGTTAAAAATCAGGAAAGCTGTGCATCAGGGTCACATCATTTCACTGTCTTCCTTCAATCTTTAGGTTGATAAAATAATAAGAGAAACTGGATCTTATATGAAGAAAATAGCAGTATTAGGATTGAAGGAAGCCTTACTAACAACCTTCAATATGTATATGACACAAACTCTTGCTAAAATTTAGGAGGTCTTACACAAACTAATGAAGATCAAGGGTTGCATTGTAGCCTTCAAAAAACACATCTCAATATAAAGAAAACCAGATTCCTCACAATTGGACCAATGGATGCCATCATGATAAACAGAGAAAAGGTTGAAGTGGTCAGTGATGTTGTCTTAGTTGGATCCATAATAAGTAATCATGGAACTAGTAGTATAGAGATAAAAAGACATATTTCTTTGGGTTAATTTGCTTGCTACTCCCTCTTGAAAGTGTTGAAGGGCAAGGATATTACTTTTGACACTAAGGTGTCTTTGACCCAAGCCTTTAAAGTAGTATTTCAATTGGATCATATCCATGTGAAATTTTAAAATTGGATAAGTAAGACAGAAGAATTGATACATTTCAACTATAGTGCTGGACAATAATATTTACTGTGCCATGGACTGTCAAAAGAACTAGATATGTCTTAGAAGGAATACAACCAGAATATTTTTCAAAGCATGGAGGGTATGGTTGTTGGATGATATTATGTCAATTAGACACTCCTGGCTGAGGGTGAAATCAAACCTGTCAACCAAGTGGTAGTTGATGACATTTCCTTAGGGATGTTACCTTTTGTTTGAGACTGAGGGGCTCTGGTAACTGCCTCTCTCTCTCTCTCTCTCTCTCTCTCTCTCTCTCCCACTTCACCTTCCTCCTTACTGGGAGTCTGTGTCTGCCTTCAGGGGCGGTCCCATCAGGTCATTGGACAGTCCTAAGAGTGGTTGACACCCAGTCATGCTTCCATGGACCTTGGATGCAGGAGACTCTGCAACAATTTGCCTGTGATCTCCCTGCTTCCCCTTCTGCATCACTGGCCGGAAGCTCCATAAATCTGAAGAGGGCTGGCCTAGTACCAGATGGATGGACATGAGTTGGATTAGGCTGGGATACCTCTTTGATGGAAAATTCTTCTTAATATAAAATTATTTCTTTGTTTTGTTTTGGGGTGGGGGGGGCATCACTGCCTCTGGTGGTCATGGGCACTACCCAGTGCTGCTCCTGAGAGCC